>JAGDQP010008498.1:0-26069 GCA_022664845.1 Lepisma saccharinum
TAGCGGTCTACTTGTAGGAAGCTGATTCTGAAATCCTAATCATATTTCTTCCAGTTATCACTTAACACATGCCTTTACTGATAGGGAACTGACGTACAGTACTTTTCCAAATTGAATAAAATATTGATCAAATTAAAAATTTAGAAGAGTCAATGCTTGTAAAAGTATTTATATTAACATGGGGCCCGTATTTTTACATTAGCGTGGCGACTGCCTACTGTAGCTATGCATTAGAACGGCCCTGACTCTGTGCTAACTATTTACATAGGTAACTTAGTTACTTTTGGCGGGACCACCTGAACGATTGGAGGCCCTGAGCTGCAGACCCTTTAGTCATCTTAATTCGACTCTGTTCCTGAGTTGAAAGTTGTCGACAGACATACATAGCGGTAGTATAGGGCTTCACAGCACTTGTTGCTGAAGTCTAAAAGTGGTATAAATTTTCATATAGGAACTTCTTAGTTTATGCGGAGATTTAAATATTTCGCTTCTACCGTGATCACAACTATGTAGTTACCCATTCTACACTTCACTCAATTCTGTGAAATCTGACTTTCTTAGCCGGCTGCTTCAGATGCTTCCATCAACATTGAACAATTTTATGGCTAGAGTGAGGCTACTACTTTTTATAAACTAAGGGCTTTACATTTGAAAGATACTAATTAATCTTCTAGTTTTGAAGAAGTCATTAATGCTCTGCAACTCTGACATTTGCTAAGTTTTTAATTTGGTTGATTTTTATAAAGAATTTTCTCCCCATAAGAAAAACTATATGATGTGAACTCAAAATAAACAATGTTTCCTCTAAACTTAATTTAAATGCTGTTCCAAATTCCAAATATATACGTTGATATCTTGTGTTCTGAGTATTAATGATTTAACCCCATTTGCTTAGACAATGATTCCGATTCTTAAAACAAATGGAAAAATGACAGGAATAAATCAGCAATTCTGTTAACATAAAAAACTCTTTAAGTTTCACTTAATTTTGTTCATAGTTGTCAGACATCTCATGACCTGATTAAGGGAGATACAGCATTAATCGGAACGGCCAAAAGGGAATTAAAATATTATGGGTTTTAATGTTAAAAAAGTAAAATATCTCATGTATACAAATTTAAATATAGTAGTTTGTTATTTATCATAATTTTACGCGTATGCTTAAAATTCAATAATAGCCTACACTTCTGAGTGTTTCCTTGAGTTTTTTCTATCTTTATTTTCTTGGTGTTGTGAAAATTGCATAGCCATCAGGATGACGACATTTCTTTAGTTAAC
Source organism: Lepisma saccharinum (assembly GCA_022664845.1). NCBI lineage: Eukaryota > Metazoa > Arthropoda > Insecta > Zygentoma > Lepismatidae > Lepisma > Lepisma saccharinum. The sequence continues at coordinate 1,279 of JAGDQP010008498.1, forward strand.
TGTCATGCTCTATCCCGTATTGACACACTAGAAACCTGGCAACCCTACATATCACTTTCTGCATATGACTAATCAATTACCATTGTCAGGAACTTTTTGGCGTCGTATTATTGTAACGGATACAGTACAATACTGCAGATTTTCATTGGCGATATTAAATAGACACGTTCACTTCTAGACGGTGTACAGGAATTATGAAACAGAGAAAATATATATTTTCGAAAATCGTTTCGGATAAACGAGGTTCTAGTGTATAAGATTTAATTTCTTATTTCTCTTCAGATTATAAATACCACTAGTAAAGTTCCAAACGTATTTCTCCAGTAAATTTTAGAAATACGGTTGATCACATCAAAAGTTAACCCTCATTCTGTATTATCAAACTGTACAAGTTATCGCCTTGTACTCTGTTACGGAAAATACAGTTTTTTTGAGCATTGTATTCTATTTTCTTTAGGCATGTATGACTCGCCACATGTGTGTTTTATTTTATGGCTTTTTACCCATACATTGCCACGCATTGCCTTGCAAATAATTCACGCAAACACGATGTCATTTCCTGTTTGTTCGTCACATATATCCTTTCGTATTTTTTAACATCTTGCACAATGTGCATTTATGCTCCGTTGTGACTTGTGTTTTTGGTAATCACACGGGTAACAATGATTTTCTGTAATTGCAAAGTTGGAAGAAGTGTTTGGAGCCATGTTATATTGCCAGTTTACCATATGTATTTATAGGATTGAAATAACACACATACGAAACATGCCTAGATCCTGATTCAGAAGGTTAATTTATAATTTTTCACAGCTATATCTTACGAGCTATTCGTATTACATGTGCTTGTTGAACACATACTGGTAACATCTCTTGATTCTTAAAACACCGGCACACATTCTTTTGTTGCCGTTATTGTCTTGCCTTGATAACACCACAGACTGTTAATTCTTTAGTTATGCGCTGTATGTTGGCGACAATCAGAGATACTGACGCACTTCCTGGACTTTTACTGAGACGATCTTGTCTTTATATTTGGCATTTTTGGACGATTTTCCCTTTGGATTCTTTTCCATTTGGATGCTTTTCCCTTTGGACGATTTTCCTTTGGATGATCTTCCTTTGGATGCTTTTCCCTTTGGATGCTTTTCCCTTTGGATGCTTTTCCCTTGGACGGTTTTCCCTTTGGATGATTTTCCTTTTGGACGTTTTTCCCGTTCCGTTCACATGAATAATTAATTAGAAATTAATTTTTATCAGATTTGGACGATTTTCCCGTTGAAGTACGTTTGCAAATAATTTGGACGGTCTTCCCTTGGACGGTTTTCCCTTTGGATGCTTTTCCTTTGGACGGTTTTCCCTTTGGATGCTTTTCCCTTTGGGTGATTTTCCTTTGGACGGTTTTCCCTTTGGATGATTTTCCCTTGGACGGTTTTCCCTTTGGATGATTTTCCCTTTGGACGATTTTCCCTTGGACGGTTTTCCCTTGGACGATTTTCCCTTTGGACGATTTTCCCGTTGGACGATTTGGACTCGCCCCGGTATTTAACGTAAAATAGCAAAGAAAATCAAGAACAAAATGTAAACTACTTTTTTCTTGGGGTCTGCTCCTTTCTTCGTAGTCACATTCGAAACTTCACGACGAAGGCCGAATCTTTCCATATTCTCTTATCAAAGGCCAGAAATTTCATTGCACTGACGAATTGGACAAACTTTTCGAAAAATTAAAACTGGCCCCTCTATCGCTGTATCACTTTGATGGAAATCTGGAAATAAGATTCTATGCAGACGCCAGCGTCGTCTAAGCTGGAGGTCTCATAAGTTGTTATAACCCAGTAGTTAAAGAAGAAAAATTGTATCTTACTGCTCTCGTAGACTATCCAAAAGTGAACACAAGGCGAGCACATAGTCGAAAGAACTGGCATCAATCCTTTATGTATTTAGAAAGAATAGGTACTACCTATTGAACCGCTCCTTTACTCTTTAAACCGATAGTCACTGTCTGGTGAATCTAGAGACACAGCCAGACCGCGTTGAATAAATATACAAGGTACCCACTTTTTATCTCACTATAATTTTCAGGTCAAACATAGAGAAGGCCTCAAACAACCAGCCAATTTGTTCTCGAGATTAGAACCACGTGCAGAAGTCGAAAATCAGTCAAGTGAACAAAAAGAAGAAAAAGAAGAATAAGATGAAATGAGGAATGTGGCCAACCGCCAGAAAGTGACAGATTTTGTCAAAAAACTCAGAAGGTGATTTAGTGTTTTTTACTAATTCATTGAATACTAACCTTGGTATTCGTGAATTCTCTTCGACCAACAAATTGATAGCCGAGAACAGAAAAGATCCCTTTTCTCTAATATAATAAATGCACTTCTTGGTGTGCAACTTGTGAAACCATGAGCAATGAATGTTACAAAATTATACTGTCTAAAAAACAACATTCTTTAAATAAGTCAGAAAAATCATTATCAGGGACAAATATTCCTTTCAAGCATCCTCAATCTTTGACATATCAGTGATTTGAAAACATACATAGTTGCACAACTTCTGGTCATATCTGATTTACGAAACTCTACAGATTATGTTTGCAAAAATATGCATATAAATTTGGCTATAAATTGAAAATATGCCCTTTATGCCAGACTTTAAAAAAGTAACCAAGAAAGGCGCAGACTGAGTTGCTTCATCATCCAATAGGTAAAATTGATGAAGAGTTAGTTCATGACACTTTCGGACCGATTCCATTTGCAAATACAAGGAAATAGCTGGTCTACCGGTTCCCGTAAGATCACCGAAGTCAAGCAGTTTTGGGTCTGGTCAGTGCTTGAACGGGTGACCGTTGCAGTACTCCAGATGGTGTTGCCTGTGTGGCGTCAACCCAGCGTCGTGAGGCCAATTGGGGATCTACCTGAATAAAGAGGTAGCGATCACAGTTGAGAGCTTCGGCTCTCCTCTCCCAACACGTCTGGTCAGCGTGGGAGTAGTAGACCACCTCCTCCCTCCGTCAGAGGCCTCACCCAGTAGTAGATTGAATATGGCTGTGAATTATTATATCCACATCGGAATTGAATCTGAACACGATTCATGACTGCTACGATAGTTGACACTATTTCCACTGAATCTTTCTTTAACTTTATAGAATATAGTTTGATAATGCATTATGGTGCGGCAAAAGTTTGATTCTAGATTTACATCCAGCAAATACCAGTAACGCAATGAAAGAACTTGGTATAGCCCCGCTTAAATACCTAGGTATAGCCCCGCTTTACTGTCATAATATTTCTGGTTTAGCAGAGATTTCGATTAAGTGTCTCAACAGATCTTGAAGTTCTACATAGAAGACAATGTTAACAGCTGGTTATTATATTCTATACAAAATCTTTAACAATGTTCTTTTTTATCACAAACTACGCACCTCAAATTAGTCATTCCCTATTTAGCAATTAAAACGGACACAACCATTTTTGAAGTTGGTCTCTCCTTCTGTCAACGACACCAGATGTTCACACTTTGTAAAATTCAAGAACAGGCTAAAACACACAAAACAGACTGTCTATATGATCTAATATTTAGAAATGTAAGTACTTATTGCCAGATTAAACCACATGTGTCTCTATAGGAATTCTATACCTATACGATAGGCTGTATACATATTGCATCAAGGAAAGAAGTCAAAATTTTACGCCAACGTAATCAAGCTATTATTAATCAGGATCAGAACTCTCTAAATGCATAATATGTCGAATATCATACATGAATTCGATAAAATTATCACAGATAATTTTAATTTACCAACCACGCAGACTGCTGACTTAAAAATTGTATATTTCAAATTAACAGATATTTTCTTTAAATTCTACTCTAAATCTTCAAACTTTGCAAAAGTCAATAACTTCGTTAAAAACTTTGATCAATCATGAGAAAATTCAACTACTCAGCAGATTTTATTATCTCCATCTCCACGCTATATTGTCATGGTCTACAATTGCGTTAGTAATTCTTCTATAAGTTCTATTTTTTTTAATCATAAGTGTTATTTCGTGTTTTACGTGCTATCTAATGAAGAAGCCACAAAAGTAAGTGAACTCTATGTTTCCAGAAATGGCTGTCCTAGAAATATACATTAGTGTTTGCCCTGTTTCGATCATTCTAACAATAATATCTATCTACTCTTTGTGTCAAATCCACAAAACTGTCAAGTCAAGCCGTGAACAATCCACGAACACAGACGTATCACTTGACATGTTTATTATGATACCAACGATCACAAAAGCGACAATGAACATGAGTTCTCAAATGAAATGTACTCGGACACTAACACGGACAATGTTCCTTCACCTCAAATAATTAGTGACCTTGTGTACAAGTATTAGATATTCAACATAAACAAATTCGCTTCACCGACTTGAGGATGAATGATGCCTCTTCAGACAGAATATGCTTGCATCGGTGAAATCACGCGTTACTTGTACCCTAAATAAATATCAACAGTGCAAATAGTGTTTTTTGTTTACTCTATCATGGAAGAAAGTGTAGTGATTATTAAAATCCAGCGTTTCCACAAGTGAAGAAATACGAGTGCAATTTTTAGTGCATATTAGTGTAAAAGTGATAAGAATATGAATGTGGGACCAAAAAAACAAAAATAGCTCTATTTCTTTCTTTTTCTGCCTTTTTTTTTAAAAAAATGGGAAGCGATGTAGTTATCCACGTGCCTCAAGCACGTCGCACACATTCAAAACATAAATAAAGTAGTAAAGTGTGTACTATAAATAGTAAACAAACATGTGTAATAGATATGTTGAAATGTAACGTATGTGACATAAACACCAGGAGACGACAGCAGCCGTTCTTCCAAGAAAGAGAAGATGGAACTAACATCGCAGAAGGAGGGACTTACAGAACCAAAAGGATGTCTAAAATCCACACATCGCTACAATTTGTATCACCCAGTCGTCTGGGTGGTCGCCTCTCCTCTCTACCTTAACCGATCACGACTAGCAAAGGGTCGGAACAACTATCTAAATACACAGTTAGCAACGGACTATAATGAATCCTTCCAAAACCGGAATACACAATTAGCAACGGACTGGTATGCATCCTACTAAACCCAGCACATACAGTTAGCAACGTGCTGGTGTGTCACCCAAGACTCGAACCTGTACACAGCAACGGACTGGTACATTGCCCTGGCACACAGTTAGCAACGGACTGGTGTCAATCCTCTTGCACACAGTTAGCAACGGGCTGGTGCAAACCTTCATACTAGCACTTACTTCTCTGAGGCGCAAGCCCGAAGAAGAAGACCATAAGTTTCGTTGTAACTTACTTATTCTGTAAATAACTCTGGTTCCGAACGGTCTTTTTAGTAACTTTTTTAAATTGTACACTTTTGTAATAAAAATGGTGATGGGCGAAAACTACCATTCCTGCATATAATTGCTGTACCTTGAAAGCACATTTTGACTGTAATCCAGGAATATCTCAGGAATATTACGATACAATTTTGCAATTCATAGTGCAGGTTCTTCAGTAAGCTCTTGTGTACATGTTCTGTTTAGAGTATTAGTTATTATTAGTTGGGAAGCTGCATGCATGATAGAACGCACAGTTAAATAAATTCAGAGCACAAACTTCTAGTACAGTGGTTGTTTTCGCTGTTTGGGAATATTTTCATAACATCCAAACGTACACAACCCAATTCCCATCACGTGTTTAGAACTAATAAAATCCATATTGAAATGAATCCTTCTGCTGGCAAGACACAATCACACAAACGACAAGCAGTCAAATTTTGTGAACGAGCCGTAGATCAAATTTATGTTTGCCTCAGGTAGTAAAGGTTTAGGTGGATTGTTTCTTCATTGATCTTGATTTTGTTGTGTCACTACCTCCTGTTGACCCTCCTCTACAGTTTTCTAGAATGTACCTATAGAAGGGGGGGGGGGCAAAAGGGGGCAAATCCCCCAACTGCAAGTTTTTCCTTTTAAACGAAAAGAAAGAATATTGTTGTTTCTGTTCCATCTACTGGCATCTTACTCCTGATAAATTAATCCTGAAGAGGTTTCTCAAAGTAAAACGAGAAATTAAATATAAATAAATAATAGAAGAATAAACATATTAGAAAAAAAATTAAAAACATAACAAAATCTTCTTTGATATTTATGTTATAGATGTGTTTACTTGAAACATTAAAATTGTGATATGCATGAGAACATAAAGACGGCTTTTTAATATTAACTTACTTACTCTATGGCTTACGGAACTCGCAAGTTCATCGGCACAGTAACAAAAGTTCCCCATAGGATTCTATCCTGGCAAAATCAAGTCAGCTTTCATCACAAACAGCTGCGTCAAGAAAATATCTTCTAATATTATCATTCCAACGTCGTCTCGGTCTTCCCAACGGTCTTTTTCCATCCGACTTTCCAACCAAGATGGAATGTAGTCTTTGTTTTTCCATCTGAATATGATCTACATGACCTGCCTGATTTCATCATTCTTACGTCGGGTGAGTCATAAAGTCTGTGAAGTACTTTGTTATGTAATCTCCTCCACTCTCCAGTCATCTCGATTCGTATTGCCCAGAATATCTTTCTCAAGAACTTATTTTCAAACATTCGTAATTGATGTTCATCTTCTATGGTCGTAATCCAACTTTCGGAACCGTAAAGCATTACCGGCAGAATGACGGTTCTGTATATTTTCAATTACAACTTCCTTGATATTAAACGCGAGGTTAGGAGTTTCTGGACTAAACAGAAACATGCGTTGTCCGATACTAAACGTCTCTTCGTTTCTTCCGTTAGCTTGTTTTTGCTTGTTACATATGTCCCTATGTATTTAAATTCGTTTACTTTATCTTTGTTCTCAATCTTAATTGTTATGTATCAATTTCAGTTATTCCCTGTTTTTCGACTTCTTATCGTGCATTTTGTTTTCCCTATCTTTACCTGTAGACCTGTCTCATCGCAAACTTCTACTAAGACCTCGATGTTACATTGTAGTGCCTCTATATCTTCCCCTATTAAATCTACAGCATCCGCGAACACGATTCAAGCCATTTAACGTTAATCTCTTTTTGTCTTTTTTTATTTTAAGAATCGTATATTCTAACGCAACGTTAAACAATAGTGGTGACAAGACATCACCTTGTTTCAATCCGTCGCAAATTTTAAAACTGACATATTATTTATTACCTACCCGTACTCTGCTTGTGAGGTCGGTGGGACACATACTCACTAGCTTAACCATTTTTTTTTTTTTTTTTGTAATTCCAAATCGTACCAGGATATTGTATATCTTTTCCTTTCTGATAGAATCACAAGCTTTTTTAAAACCAATAAATTGCTTTTGAACAGTCCCATTGTGTTCCCTCTTTTTTCCAATATACGCATAGACGAGTTAGCGGTATATTACTTAATGCTTTGTAACATGTTAGGAGTAACAAGAGTAACGGAAGTATCGGTTTTAATATTTAACCGATACTTATATTTACATAGTTACTTTCGTCTTCTATTGGGATTATGATTCACATCGGTCGTCGATCTTCCATCTCTTCATCTAGCTATGTGAGACGTCCATCTCCACTTTATCTCCACTTCAGTCTTGATTATATATTCTACACTTGTTTGTGCGCGAATCCATTCATTTCCCTTCATGTCTCTGCTAGTTATTCCTAGAATGAATCTCTCCATTGCTCTTTGTGTGACTCGTAATCTTTGAGTCGTTTGTACATTCAATGTCCAAGTTTCACAGCCGTATATCATTACAGGTAAGACACATTGATTATGAACTTTAAACTTGAGATACATTGGTAGTTTGCTTTTGAAAATGAAGTGGAATCTTCCAAACGAGGTCCACGGTATTTTACATCTTCTATTTGATTTCATCTGTCTTAGGTAAACATACTCATCAACTATGCCTGTTGTCTTTTTGTGAATAGTTATTTCCTTCTTTTTAGCATGTTGATTGTATATAAATTTTGTTTTATTTAAATTCAATACATCAAGTCCTATTTTCGAACTCTCATTACACAGCTCTTTCATTCTTATTTGTAAACAGCATGATATCAACAGTGAATCGTAGGTGCTTATGGTACCTGCCATTAATTTTTATTCCAGATTCATCTTAGTCTAATTTTTGGAATACCCCCTCCACGAACACTGAAAATAAATTTGCAGACATTGAAACTCCTTGCCTTATTCTTTTTCCTACTTTAAATTTTTCACTTTCCTGATGTAGTCTACTGACAGATGTGAGTAGTATATGTAAGCAAATTATACACTTTTGCTACTACTGCTATTATATGGCCTTGAGGCTGTTTCTTGATATTTGGTAGTGTTGCTATAGGTGTTATGCAGGTAGTCTGTAACTTACATTGAGATCGGACCAGAAGAAGAGGAGATATTTTTTTTTAAATTATTATTTTTTTAATTGCCCGTCGCCATTTTGTTATTTATTTACTAGTTTGTAACCGACGATAGAAACCGGTACTAACCTCACGCACCGTCCCGCGTCGATTGCCCGCCTCGAGAACGTGAAACCCGGTATTGCGGAAAGTGTGGAACATATGGTAATAGATTGCATTTCATGTAGTATATGGATTTTGATTAAGAAATATTGTGGAATTCATCACTTATGGTGTGCAGTTATCATTGCTTGAACAACGGAGAGACACTGCAAACTGCTTTTTTGATACTAACACTCCTTCTTTCTTGACTGTCTGTGTGATACTGTTAGTCCATTAGGCTCTGCCTCAGCGAATTCATATTTTTTTCTTAGCCACTAGGAACCTACCATTTGATATTATATTCTTCCGGCTTTTAGGAAGAGAAATTTTGCTTAAAAATACAGATGGGGAATTGTTCTGGTGAAAGAACAGTTGTTAAAAGTTTTTTTGGTACTCAATTCGTTTTGAGTGAAGTGCAACAAATCATATTGAAGATAGAAAAGTACCGTTCAATTTTCCTTTTGAAGGAACCATCTTTGTCTTTGAAAGCAGATCTTTTCGGTCTAGTATAATTTAAGAATTACTGTTATAAATAAGCACTTAGTTGGAGAGATCTTATAAATACGTTTGTCAGTTCATTGACATAATGATGATGAAAAGCCAGTAAACTGCCGCTCAGTCTCATAAATAACATTCGTTTTGAGATAGACTTCTGAAAGCATGTCATTAACCAAAGATTTATTGATAGCACTCGCCTGTCTGCATTGAGATATTTTGGAAAAATTGCTTCTAAGTTTACAACGCCTGAGATTTATGATTGTCTGAGGTGGTTTTAGGGACTATTTGCTAATTAATTTTTAACGGGGATCGGTAATGAACGGTCAAAATGTAAGTGCTTCTTCCATATCAGAAGGTTTGAACTAACCATGACTTGAAGCCATGGTTTAAACTAACCACGAACCAAGTGCTGTCGACGATCTGAGTCCGACAAATGATCTTGCTGAAACATCATCTGAAGTCAAACACAGAGATATCCCCAGAGTCTACAACAGGAAACAAAATTTCTCCCAGGAGTCTTGTTACGAAATTGTGTCTACATTAAACCCCTTGCCGAAGTTGAAGACAGGTCAAAACAAAACTAGGGGCAGAGGAAAAGGACCCCAAAGGGTAGAACTAATAACTTCCAGCCACTATAAGAAAAAGCTAGAACAAATCCAGATGACGAGAACTGAGCAACAGGCTAGAAAGCTGCGACGATTCGAGGTTGTACACAGAAACGAGCCATCCGTCAACTCAGACACGCGGCGGACCAAACGACAGTTTACGGAAGAGGAAAAAACAATGCGCTCTACGACTAAGAAAGTGAAATTGTGTGATCAGCTTAATAACCAAGCCACAACTGACACTGACTGGTTTTGTTACATCTGTACAGAAAGTGTGAAGGAAGATATGGTACAGTGCATCGCGTGCACAAAATTGGTACATGAATCGTGTTCCGGGCTTCCAGATGAGGAACTAATTTTCTACACTTGCTATCTATGCAAATAGTGCTCTGTTCATGATGGGCACTACAAACTTTGAGTCACAACTTATTTAGAAACATTAAAACTTAACAAAGGATGGAACTGGTCATGTTAATTGTTCGAAAGTACACACAATTATTTTACATTGAACATGACATTCTTTATTTCCGGGCAAACATAACTCCATCTTTCTTTTTACTTTTTTTTGTATTCAGTAGTTAGTAGTTTATTACAGGTGTGTGAAATTCAAGTGAGCTTATAAATATATTATACTGACACAGAAGGTATGCTACAATCTGTTGTTTTGGTCGATACATGTTAGTTATATATATTTTAAACTGCGGTGCGATTTAGGCTACCTGTGGTGCGATTTAGCAGACCAGTTGCCTGAATGGCACCTTTTGCAAAGGTATCAAATTTAATTTTTCTTTCGTAGTATACGTTGAAATAAAATTTTACAATTTTTTTTTATAAAAGGTAAAATACCCCTTTACGCGAGAGAACAATAAATCATTGGATTATGTCACTTATTTTTTTAGGAATATTCATTTTTTGGGGAACTGGTGCGATTTAGGCAAATCTCCCCTATACTATTTTATCCATTCATTGACCTAAAGTGAATAGAAACTTAAAAACTTTGCGCAGCTATCCTGCTTCCTTTCTTTATCACAATTTGATTGATAACGAAAGCAGCAGCTTACTTAAAAAACTTTGGTAAACTTTATTTTCTATGGGCCATTCTAGTAACTTTTTGACTTTGGCCCGTCACGATTATTCGTCACGTTCTAGTTACAATCCACAGTTACAAACATCCATGCCCTGGTCGGGATTCAAACCCGGGACCTTCGAGGCGCTGGGTTAGCTTCCTATCCCATGGATAGCAGGTCGGCTAGTCACTTACTTAGAGTACTTCAACAGGAATGTGTGAGAATTCATTTTCTGTTATGACACGAGTAATAACGACTCGTAGGGTCTTCGTCTTACATCAGCAAAAAATAAATCTAGTTCTTCTATCTTTTGAAACAGAAGTGTGGGTTGTCAGATAAGTTCGGGTTTCTTTTAATTTAATTTAGTATTTATATATTCAATCAGAATTTTTAACGATTTCTGCATATTCTGTCAGTCAATAATATATTCTTCTTCATTTTTCACGAGTTCTTGTTAATTTGAATTTGATAAGATAAAATGAATTGTATGGGCAGGAACAGCAAATTTGGATTTGAATTAATTTTTAAAGCCTTTAGGCAACTTCGGCTCAGGCGGGATGGATGGTGATGAAATGCATGAAGAAAGTGGGAGCAAACGGGAAAATCCCGAGAAAACCCACGCATACAGTGTTTGTCCACACAAAGCTCACATGGTATAAGCATGGATCGAATCGACAATCCCTAGCACCAGAGGTGAACGCTCTACCATTTTTTAAATGTATTTTGCCGTTAGCTTACTGTTATTACTTCTTCAATTTGTTTCTTACTTGTATTATACTTGTGTGTACTTGTTCTTGCATCACCAACTACTCACAACACATTCATGCCCAAGGTGGGATTCTAACCCACGATCCTTGGGTCGCCAGACTACCGCACTAACGAACACGACCACCTGGATCGGCAATTGAGCCACCGCTGCCCGTATTCTTGCCAATGTTTCACTAGCTTGTCAGCGCCTCGATGGTAAAAATTACTGGGTCTTGGCTCGAAGAATTTAACCAGCCACATGTTCGGCTCCACGTCGTGTTGAAGGAAACGGCTCGCAGACTATTAAGAGCTACCGAAAAATGTGATAACATGACGGTGCTAGATCGCAAGAGTACACAGGATGCGGTAGAAAAGTGAGTTCTTAAATATATGGTAAGTTTTGGACAGATTAACGAAAATAGTTTCTGTGGAGTTCTATTTTTCAGTGATTGCGACTTCTCCGTAGCTCTACACGTACAACCGTCTCGAGCAGCTTGGGCAGCTTTGGAACCTTGACTGAAAACAAAGACAAGCAGGAGTTGAAAATGCTCATTTTTGTCTACTTGGAACTCCAATCACATACGCCTGAAGTAACTATTTGAAAATCAAATTTCAGAAACGATGAAAAAAAGTTGTAGGGGAAAAATAGAGCTACCAAATATAAGTGTTATTTTAAATAATATTGAAAAAAATATTGAACAAATTTACCTGCTAACAGAATAGTTCAGGCCAAAGACAATGAAATATTCGAGGTCCGTGGTGACTTAATGGTACAACGCTCATCTCTGGTACTTGGGGTTCTCGGTTCGATCCCAGTTCATGCCGTATGGGCTTTGTGGTGCACAAACAACGTGTGTGAGAGAATTTTATTTGTGTTTTCCCATTTCCTCCCACTTTATTCATTCCTCCAATTTTCGCTTCGTCATGCATTCGACCGGAGCCAAAATTTTCTAAAGGCCTTCAATAAAATTCAAAATGAAATATTCGATCGCAGATTTAGTTAGATATTAAGGTGCATTAGGTTGTTCTAGAATCAACAGTTGTGCAAAATTCTTAATTTGTATTGTTTAAAACTATTTTTCTTTTTCTTATTGAATAGAAGTAATATTGATAAACGTTATTGATTGTAACACTTACAACAGTTAATCCAGATTGTTGTAATGTGCGTATGTTTTTCCCACAGAAAAGCTCTGCAAACATAAAGTACTTTAGGCGATATAATTAAAACATGTCGTGCATGTCAAACTATTATAACTGAAAATTCATACTATATATTTGCATGCCCCCTGACTTAACAGTTCTCCCTACGCCAGTAAGTTTCCCACCATCTGCTATACATGGCTGTCACTACCTTTTCCCCCTTACATTCTCCAGGGATTCGCAGTCTTCCTGGAAGGCGTGGAACATTTTTCATGCCGATGCACTACTACCTAGGTTAAACTCACTCACCATACACACTCACCATACACTCACCATACGAGATTCCCATATTTGACCGCGCTTTACTGAATGCACTCGTTACATCAGTAGGAACATAACTTATCAGTTGAACTGGTCAACTTGCGAGAGCAACTGATTATTTTTGTTCGTTGTTTCACAGCTTATGGAACGCTTATATTTCGACACTCGAAAAATCCGACAAGTTTTTAGGTTACCTTTATAGCTTTCAACATGCATAAAATACATATACATTTGCAGGTAGCTATAATTTTACTGCAAAGTGTGGGTTATTTTGCATTTTATTACGTAGGCACTCCTGCGGAAATAGGCTTGGCTATAACTCAAGCAATGGCTCTCTCAGGCATTTGGCCTATCGAAATATGCAGAAGAGACGAAGTAGAAGAAAACGCAGCATCTGCTGAGCGAGTGGTGCAGTATGTCCATATTCCACAGGAGAAGATAATTTTCGGTATGTATTATAGTTGTATTTTCTTTGTTTTGTAGAAACTTCGTCTCCCTATATAATTTTATAATGACCTTTAAGTTGTCTGTTCATGTTTTCAATTTTTTAACCACAGGGAACATACCTCGTTTGCATAATTTTGTTTTTCTTTCCTCCAAAACTATGAAGACTTAATCTTGAAAGACTAAAATAATATTTTTGTTTTTATGTTTAATTCTGATACGGCATTGTTATGCTCATCATAAATAATCTAAGTACTAAAGGATTTAGTTTTAAAAGTGACTATGGACTCCTTGCAATATTGATCAATAAGTTCGATCTAACTTGTTTAATAAAGTAGTAAGTAGAACATTACCAATCGTAAAATATCCCTAATTCAAGAGTGATTTCAAATTCGATTCTGTTAGGAAGAAAAGTTGATTATATTTCAATCATATTGCAAGAGTATTCAGAAAAAAAAAAAAAAATTTCCAACCAGATTTAGACATAAGTATAGTGAACTAATGTTTCCAATGTAAAATCTATTTAACGCGAAATGATTTTCTGAGTACGAAATTTGGAGTTTTATCAATAATGAAGCAATATTGACAGTAGATTATTCAAACGAGCACACTCAGACCCAACCTTGAAAATTATTGTACCGGGTGTTTCTTTAAGAATTAATGCTCCAGGAAATATTTTAAATATCTTGAGATACGAAATTTGTAAGAACATTAAGTATATTATTGTTGCAATATCAACAATCCTACCATTGTCATACATAAAATACATATTACCTAATAAATCTTCCGAACAATCAACCCTCCTATCCTATCCTGTCCGTCCCGTAATTCCCTTGATCAATAAAACAACCTGGTCATCGCATCTCTTTCTTCCTCCATCCGGGTTCCTGCTTCCTCCTTAGTCAATTTGGAAACCGTTGAAGAATGTGCATATTTGTGTCTCACATAGTCTGCAATTACGTCCAAGAATACAATGTCCATCTTTCCGCCAACTGGTTAATATATCTCTACCATAATGAGCAACTAACTCTGTTTCCAAAGTTGATTTCTGTGACATCCTTTGTTTACTACTTATAGCCGTCTCAGTAGAAGACGTTTGTATTCCTATGTCTGAGCGTTCAGTCATCATTGTTTGGCAACCATGATCTATCTATCCATTAAATTTGACTAGACTGAGTCTGCCTTTCTTGGTAGACAGTTAGTGTTGCAGCATTGTTTAGAACCTTCATATGGCCTCGACGATTTTCAGTGGAAGGATCTATATTTTGATTGTTCTGATTTTGTTTTCCAATGTTCATTGCATCAAACACTCCCACAAAAGCTATGTATTCTGTGTCTATTTCTTCAATTACTAATTTATCCGATTCATCTCCTGTCGTCGTATCCTGTGGACATACTTCTCTATGTTTTAAGCACTTTATAGAATCCATGGACCCTGTATGTACTGCACGCTTTTGTTTATTCATCCAACGATATCTCGCGTAGTGATTCATTTTGTGGCATATACGACACTCTGCATTATGGGCAGAACATTTGTTTCTCACTTTATGTATTAAGCCACATCTCTTACAACGTACATTTGATTTATGTCACGTGCTATAAGCATCGTTATTATTTTCCTTATTATATTCCACCCTATGATTATGAGGCTCTAGAAAATTAGCATACACATCTTTGCCCATCGTATTCATTTGTTCATACCTCCGAATTCTATTAATTGCTTTATTCAAAGTTAGGATTCGTTCATCAATGAATATAGATTGTAATTCTAGATTGGTGATTCCAAGAATACATTGGTTAAGGACCTCTGATTACATATTTGCTCCGAAAGAGCAAAATGATGCTTGTGTCTTCAATCTAGCTTCAAAATCCAAAATGCTTTGTCCATATTCCTCTTTGCATTAATAGTATTTTTGTCTTTCCCTCTTGACATCATTACCGTTGATAATGGCTTTTACTTCGTCCGACCATGCAGCTACGTTTGCTTTACTTTCAACAAAGTCTGCATATTCCTATTTCATCAAGTTCTGAGCAACTTCTGTCAGTTTCTGGAATCTTTTACTCTTTTCTTCATCTTCTCTGAAAGCATATCTTCTAAATTTTTTGTTCACAACTTTTTCCACATTTTCTCTTCTGCTTTCGGATCCAACAAATGAAATGCCAGTTGTATATTTGTTATTCTCTTTAATCTCGTGGGCTCAGTAATAATAGTTGACTTTACAGCAAAAGATCTTCAATTTCTAGGAAAGTTGGTTTATGCTTCTAGGTGCCACAAAATCTTGAATCTGGCCGTACACGTTTGTATCAATGGAGGTTAGCAACAAGGCAGCCTTCTTATCTTTATTTACATCCTGTATAAGACAGTACAATTCAAAACACTCTAAGTATTCTCTTCATAAGGGTCAAATGAATGAAAGAATGAAGATGTATTAGTCATTTTGCCTTGTAGATTTCAGTTTAATTCGTAGGTTAGAATGTTTATCTCGTTGCAAATTATTAGTATCTAAGAATATTCGTAATTGTAGTGTAAATGATATCCGATGTCCAATTATCTCAACCTTTATTCGTATGCTATACAAGTCGTTATAAAGTTAATCCGACATATCATCATAATCAGTGCTCGAAGTGGGAGAGAAACAGAGACGGTATTTTCCCTAATACTTGCCTCGACATACCAAAAAATTATACGTAACAAAACGCATACTGTGTGTTTCAGTGACGGTATGCTTTTAGCTCTCAAAAACTAGAGTTGGTATGCCATACTGGTGAATACCGCCTCACTTCGACCACTGCCCCGAGAACTAATATTAAACGCCATAAGAACATCAAGTATACTGTTACAATATCAATATCATTGTTATACATAAAATACATATAACTTAGTAAATCTTCCCAGCAATAATTAATAGTATTAATAGATAGTTATCGTAATAATAGCCAAGGTGCGTATTCCATATGTCTTTATTAGTATGCGTATATGTAATCTTCAAGGGAATATATCATGTGATCATTTTATGATCCAATCGAAAGCCAAAGTCATTGAAGTTAACTCCAAGCTTTGTTAAATCATTGTCATCATGAAGAACGGTAGTTCTTCGAGTGACACTGGCAAACGAGTCTGTTAGCGGCACTCACATATATACAACTAGTTTCGGGTCTAGCGAACTATAAGCCCGATTTTGATGCTTGAACTTGCATTTGATAGCTCTTTGCCATACTAAGACACAGAAAAAAAAAATGGGTCAGTAGGATCTCCCTGGGACCCCCTAGGGCGGTTCAAAAAATAATCAAAAATTTTACATTTCTGATTATAGAACTGACTCCTGACTATATAGGCGGGTGAAACTTGTGCAACCGTAATCTACGCTTCAATACCTTTCAAACGTTGTATCACACGTTAAAATTGGTGAAGGGATTCGAAAGTTATTACTTTTTTTTTTTTTAGCCAAATCACCGAATTTTCAGAAATGAACGAAAAGTGTGTCTGTTACTCTGTGTGTCGTTTTGCTTTATCCCCAAATGGTTGGTGTCAGGGGGGGAGTTGGGGATCAATTGCGGGTCTGGTAGAAGCAAATTGATGCTTATTTTCTAATAGGAGTTACGGTTTTCGAGATCCGGAGCCTACCATGGTCTAAATGTATGTTTTGTATGAAGACTATGCACATTTTTTAATAGGGAGCCTTACAAAATAAGTTAGATCAGTATAAAAATCCCTTCGGAGTAAAGGGAAGAGTGACGCAAGAATTATACTCACAAAAGAAGTGATATCCATTTTGCGAGTGACTTTCTTTGTGTCACTATGGCAGAAGGGATGATACTTTTTCTCCTAATTTTGTTACAAAGGAAGTCACTTTCGCCATAGTGACACAAAGAAAGTCACTCGCAAAATGGATATCACTTCTTTTGTGAGTATAATTCTTGCGTAACTCTCCCCTTTTAACCCCAAGTGGTTTTCATACTGGTACTAAAATATATATAAAACTGCATAAAAACCATTCCTCCCCTTAGGAAACCAAGATCACCTTCTTATTCAAAGTATTTGATCTTTCGTGAACCAATTATATGTCTATAACAGTCAGAAATTACTTAAATCATTATTTGAATTTGATGATGATTTATTTGATTATAATGATTATGATGATGATTGACTAGATGACATTGGAATTCAAATAATGATTGTTTGTAATTGCTGATTGATAGAGACGTGTGATTGATCATAGAAGATCAACTTCTTTGAATAAGAAGGTGATCTTTGTTCACAAAGAGGAGGTGTGATTGTTAGGTAGTTTGTATTTTAGTACAACAATGATATAAGAGAGAATGACTGTTTAACAATGCTTGGAGTTGACTTCGCAATGACTTTAGCTTTCGGTTGGTTCGTAGAATGATCACATGATTGATTCCCTTGAAGATGATATACGAATGCTCATAAAGATTGATGGAATAAACATCTTGGCTATTATTAATATGTAACTATTTCTTTACTATTAATTGTCACCCCGTAGAAGCAAAGAAGATACAATTCCTACTTTATACTCGTTACTAGAAAAATATTGATGATATGTAAAATACGACGATGATATATTTGATGATGATGATGATTTGTTAGACGATGATGATGATCGATTCGAGGATGATGATGATGATGGTTGATTAGATGATGATGATGATTGATTGATTGATTGATTAGATGATAATTAACTAGATGACATTCAAATGTAAATAATGATTGATTGCAATTGCTGACTTGATAGAGACATGCGATTTGCCATGGAAGATCAAATACTTTGAATAAGAAGGTGGTCTTTGTTCACCAAGAGGAGGGATAATTATTAGGTAGTTGTATATGTATTTTAGTATAACAATGATATATCAGAGATGATTATTTAACAATGTTTGGAGTTAACTTTGGAATGATTTTAGCTTCCATTGGTTCATAGAATGATCACATGACGGATTCCTTTTAAGACAACTTGGGCGAATGCTAATAAAAATTGATGGAATACACATCTTGGCTATTATTAATATAAATATTTGTTAATACTATTAACCAGCTTCTAACACTTCCGCAGTTGAATGCATATCACTATGTTCGAACTACACTATCGTTAATTAAATTGAGTCCGGGTATCTGCACTCTTTCTCATTATACGTCAGTTATTCAATTTTCAGTGTAGGTAAACAGAAATTAACTTTCACGGGCCAAAGTTCTTTTCGTAGTTTATTATTGTGTGCACACAATTTTGAGATATTATTCTGTACAAAAAAGTGTGTGCATACAATAATGAAAGTACTACTAGCACTTCTTTAAACCTAATTTTTCCCATTGTTGAGTAAGGAAACAAACTTCTATCTGTAAAAGTTAATTTCTGTTTACGTACACTGAAATTTGAATAATTGATCTGAAACGAAAGACCCAATTGCATTGAACCTTTTAACGTCAATATAGTGGGGCGACAATAACCACAACATCGTGCAATTCTCGATACAATCATAGAAAGATGGCACAATGAAAGAGTAACATATTAAAAAAAATCTGGATATAGAGCTATTCCAGATTTTAACTCTTGCACGTATGGCGTTCATCTTCCAATATGGCCGCCACAAATACCCGATTTTTGGAAATACAGCTCTGTTGTTATGTGACAGTGTCTTGAAACTGCTATTCTGTGCCTTTGTAACGCCTAGTTCTCCTAATTAGTAATCATTACATCACCTGTATGTGTGTTGGGCGAGGCTTGGAGCTCGGACCTTCCATTCACACCATCTAACAGATACTCAAGTTTCGGAATGTCTCCACTTACATCTGTTATCTCATTGACGACTGTAGTGGATCAACATACACTGTAAGTATCCTGTACGTATATGCAGGTTTTCTGGGTGCCTCTTAGTGCTTGTTCACTATCTAGTATATAGGTCTTTCTCTCTCTCTCTCTTTCTCTTTCTCTGTCTTACCATATTTGTAGGAGTTGTATACACTTTGTGTACACCTCCCGTTAAGTGTCGGTTTGCTATATAGAACTGCCCTTAATTTGTTTATGTGTGGACGTCCACATTATGTGCATATCTTCCCCCCAGTAAGTTCCAAATGATTCTATTTAGTTAATTTCTGTACGAGTTTATCCGTTTCTTAATTCATCGCTTTAAACTCTGGTTTCAGATATATTTATTTCACTGATTGTTCTGATATTATATATATATATATATATAATACACAGCCATATTCAATACACTACTGGATGAGGCCTCTCTCGGAGAGAGGAGGTGGTCTACTGCTCCCACGCTGACCAGACGGGTTGGGAGAGGAGAGCCGAAGCTCTCAACTGTGATCGCTACCTCTTTATTCAGGTAGCTCCCCAACTGTCCTCACGACGCTGGGTGGACGCCGCACAGGCAACACTATCTGGAGTACTGCAACGGTCACCCGTCCAAGCACTGACCAGACCCAGAGCTGCTTGACTTCGGTGATCTTACGAGAACCGGTAGACCAGCTCGGCTAGGGCGTTGCCCACATATATATATATATATTCGCTTAGATTGGAAGGTTTTAACTTTGCGGTCATCTTCCTGCTTTTCTCCCAGCTCTCTATTACTTGACCTTTGGAACTGTAATTGAAGACCTGCATTGTAAATCATCCCAAGTCCACAGCAGTAATTTTTTCAGGAGGAATATAAAACATTATAATGTTGAATTATTTTGTTTGCAAGTGCTTTTTTGTAATTTTGTCTAATTAATTATGATCACTTTTGTCCCTCCTGAAAGTCTCAACTGCGTGAAACAGAAACAATGTGATATGTTTATATATCTATGGTCTTGAAATGTTTTTCAAAACGTCGACGATTACTGTATTTTGTTAAGTATCCTTACATATTTAAAACGTGTGAGTTTGGTTACATATTTTGTGAGTATGAAGTAAATTTTATTTTATAACTTACGTTAGATATATTGTAAGAGTGAATATAGTGTAACATAATGTATAAATTTGAAATAATTGCTAACTACTTTACAGAGTATAAGTTTGTTATACTAGGTAAATACAAAAGAATAAGTAGAAAAGCCCTGAACAAAAGTCCTCCATTGATACATTGCTGTCTTTAGTACAAAATAAATCTTTACTTATCTTCTTTTTCTTCTTCTTCGGACTCACATGGTGCTTCAGCTGTTGTTACGACTTGAAGGGTTCTATAGGAAGTTCTTCCTTCTAGTGGTGAATACTTCACTAGATGGTTTAATTTGTCTAGCTTCTCAGCTTTTATTGGCAATGCTGAAGGGTATAGGGGACACTGATGAAGAATACATTTTCTGAAGAATTTCTTCTTAAAAATGCATCAAGAAGTCAGATACTCTCATAGCTCTTGCAAGCAAGAACTTTCTAGGATACTTGGGCGAGTATTTAAATATCGTGTATCTTAAAACACAAAATATTTTGCCTTTTTATTACACTTGATAAATCTACCTGTATATAATATCCCAAAGTAGTAAACGCTATACGTCTTAAATACTTTCAACCTCTGAAGCGCCTTTATATTCTTTGATTCTTAATCTCCGGGATTCAGCCGTGACTCCTCATGGGATTAATACATGGAAATCTTAGAATCAATGACACTATTATCCTGTTTGGACACTGCTCCAAATCAGTACTCTAAATGCAGTACAGCGAAGACTACTGCAACTTCAGGACAAGCTTTAAAGAAAACAGTCCAACTTAGAGTGCTAAAGCACAGCTGTTTGACTATCTCACCACCGAAGTAGTAGACGAAATAAGGTAGGTATTTTAACTTCTGAAGGCTTTCATTAAATCGATCCTTCTATAAAATTGATGCTTCCTAAGACACACATGAATACATCTTTTAATACATTAGCTTTACAACTTCTTACAGTCCGTCTATGAATATTTTTGTTCTAACTAAAATTTCCTGACTCAACTATCTCATTTTATTTAAACTTTCCTACAAAAATAATATTTAGATATTTTTCATTCAATTTTCAACCCATTCCCATTTAATATAATTTGTAAAAAACGACATCTCTTTCAGTAACTATAAACAACAATTTTTATATCTAATGAAAAATCCATAAATATAATTGGTCAGAGAATAGAATTCTTAATTAAATTAAGATAATCCATTTTTTAACAAATAGAATAAAATGTAAAAACTAACAATCGATTTTCAACTCATATTGGAAACATTATTTCATTTAAAATTACCCCGGATTACATTACTCCATATCGTAATCCCCCGCTTTAGTTCAAAAATGTTTGATGGAATGAATATGTTTTTCTCTTCTCTCTCTCTCTCTCTCTCTCTCTCTATCTCTATATATATATATATATATATATATATATAAATATATATATATATATATATATAATAGGCGGGGAAACCGGGATAGAACCGGCAAACCGGAACTGTCGCCGCAAAAGACTTCTGCTACTAACTGGGAGGAGACTCCTTAATTCCTCTTGCTAAGGCTTAAGGGCACTGACCGGGGTAGTCGCCTAATGTCCAATCCATACGTTCACGTCGTGGGGCATGTTAGTATACCCAAGCAACTGCTTGGCGAACGAACATAGATGGGCTGCTCACCAACCTGCATTAGCTGACAACGTGGTGAGTCAAATGTCTGCACACCTCCTTTCTTCACACATGATGGTACAAGTAAGGAAACAGCCTCGGGGCCCTGGAGGACGGAATGTAGTCTGCCAGGACACCGACACGGCATCTCGAACGGATCCATACGTGGCGACTCTCAACTGTCAGTCACTTGCAGGAGATGACAAATTAGAAGAATTGCAGAATGAACTAACAAGGATTAAGTGGGACACCATAAGTGTGGAGGAAGAATGAAGAACAGTTGGAACTACCGTCAGGGCATACGTTCTACTTCAAAGGAACAGAGAATGGAAAACCGACAGGCGTTGGCTTTATAATTAATAAGGACCTGAAGACAAGGATCACAGAAGTTGAAGAAATTTCAGATAGAATCGCGCGGGTAGTAACAAAGGTAAACAAGAGATACAGTATGGAAATTATACAAATGTATGCTCCAACAACCTCACGCCTGGAGGAGGAAGTCAAAGACCTATTAGAGAAGATACAGAAGATTTTGGATAGTAGCAAATCGCATTACAAATTTGTAATGAGAGACTTCAATGCGAATTGCGAAACTAGGTTTAAGCAAAGCAGTGACACGAAAGTGGAAAACTTCGGATTTGGAAAAAGGAACAAGAGAGGATAGAAGTTAGTGTAATTGTCAGAAGTTAACAGACTGTTCATTTCCAATACATTTTTCAAGAGACTGCCTTAGAGGAAGTGCACATGGAAAGGCTCAAATGGGAACAAAAATGAAATAGGCTACCTTCTATCGAATAACAGGTAAATTCTGCAAGATGTCTCTGTTCTGAACAGTTTCAGTCTCGAGTGATCATAGGATGGTGAGATGTAAGCTGCAGCTAAATATTAGACTTGAGAGAAAGAAGCTTATCAGAGGAAAACAGTTAGTTATAGATCTGGAAAATCTAGGGAAACACAGACAGACTTTTGAGATAAATCTAAGCAACAGATTCCGTGCCTTGGAAGAGTTAGAGGATGAATAAGACATCAATAACAGAAGTAAAATACTGCCTAAGATAATAAGAGAGACAGCTAAGGAAATAGCAGGCACCAGAAAGAAAAAAGAGCAAAATCTGAGAAGAAACTAACCTCTTGATGAAGAAAAGAAGGGAAATGAAAGAAGAGGAAAATTACATAAAGAAGATTGAGTACATAGAAATAAAAAAAACGTAAGGAAGAAAATAAGTGAGGATGTACGCAGATATAACAAAAATCTTGTAAAAAGTACCGCCGAAGAAAACAAAAGCCTGAAGAAAACCAAACAGCAACTCATGTTAGGCAAAAAGCGAATAATTGCAGTTAAGGGACCAGACGGGACCGTAACACGAAATAATGAAGAAATTATAAAAAAAATATTTGAAAATTTGTACAGAGAATTCTACTACTCCGAAAAAGAGCAGGGAAATGAAGACTCAGAAGAAAATGATGTAGATGCCCCAGACGTAAAGAAAGGAGAAGTGAATATAGTACTTTGAGGGATGAAGAACGGAAAGTCGCCAGAAGAAGATGGACTGACAGGAGAGATGTTTAAATGGAGAGGTGAAAACATGAAAGAGGAACTTGATAAATTATTCTCCATGTGCCTGAGAAAGAGAGAAGTACCTTCAAATTGGAATAATGCTGTTATAATTTTGTTGCACAAGAAAGGGGACAAAGAACGCGTCGACAACTACAGACCAATTAGTTTACTGTCAGTACTATATAAAATGTTCACCAAGGTTACTTTGAATCGTATTAAACGAGAATTGAATTTTAACCCGGGAAGGGCACAAGCTGGATTTCGCCGTGGAATTAGCAGAATAGACTATATATAAACATTGAATGAAGTTTTGGAAAGGACTAATGAATATGAACTTCCACTATGTTTGGAATTCATAGATTTTGAAAAAAATATTTCAATCCGGTGTTCTTGGCAGCAGTACCTAAATCACTTGAACATCAAGCATCAAAAGTGTATACATCAAGTTACTGCGAATCATTTACTTGACTGCCACATTTGTCATTAGACTACATAAAAAAAGTGAACAATTTAAATTTGGAAAAGGGGTAAGGCAAGGAAATTCAGTTTCTCCAAAACTGTTTTCTGCACTCCTGGAGTGAGTGTTGCAAAATTTAAACTGGGACAAAGTTGTAATAACAATTAATGGCGAATATTTTCATCACCTACGATTCGCTGATGATATAATCCTGTTTGCTTCAAGTGAAGAAGAACTACAAACTAGAATAGAAGAACGGAGTAATGAGAGTACGAAAATAGGACTTAAAATGAATTTAGTTAAATGAAAAGTAGTGTACAATCAGTATGCTGCAGAGAAGGAAGTAACGATTAACGGAGAGACAATAGGCATAGTTGATGAGTATGTTTACCTAAGCCAGCTCAAAACATCGAATGCCAAGTTGACGGATGAAATTAATAGATGTAAAATGGTGTGGAGTTCGTTTGGAAGACTACACTTTATTTTCAAAAGCAAACTACCAATGCGTCTGAAGCGTCAAGTTTATAATCAATGTGTCTTACCTGTGATAATGTACAGCTGTGGAACTTGGACATTGAATGCGCAAACGACTCAAAGTTTAGGAATCACAGAAAGAGCAATGGAGAGATGCATGCTAGGAATAACCAGGAGAGACAGGAAGAAAAATGAATGGTTTCGCGCACAAAGAAAGTTGAGGATGTAATCAAGACTGCAAAGAACATGAAGTGGAGATGGGCCGGTCACATAGCTAGACGAACAGATGGAATGTGGACGACAAATGTACTCCATTGGATTCCTAGAGAAAAGAAACGACCGAGACGACGTCCAAATGTAAGATGGATATATGAAATCAAGCGTTTTT
>JAGDQP010008498.1:26469-44119 GCA_022664845.1 Lepisma saccharinum
ATAATTATTTCCGGCTTTCTTCTTTTCACAACACATTCAGCTTAACAACATTACAAGTAACATCTATATTCTTTTAAAACATCACCAATAAGTATTTTATACTAATAATAAACATAAATCAAAATACAATAATGTAAAACTATATCGTTAATAACAAAACATTATTAACACAATACAGCAACATTAACAACAAACATAACTTCATGCATCCTATCCTCACATTCAAAATAAATCATTCATACTACACTTCAAACTCATATCATCAAGTACATCACACCATTGCCTATATCATTTCTCAAATAAATCATATAATTTCATACATCTTAAACCTCAATTACATTACAAAATTTCATATTTTATTTCTCAAATAAATCATATACCATGCATCACTTATTCACCTTTGTCTTCTCAACTAACTTTGATTTAAATATTCTACTAACTCATCATGTTACACATATTACATATCTGTTAAGACAACTTGGATATTCTCATGAGTTTTATAAATATCAATTTTGTCTAGACATCCTTCTTCTCTCTCTCCTGAATGGTATCTGATTTGACCATTTTTAGTTTCCCATTTTCTTTCTTTTTATTCATCATATTCATCCGATAATTTAATTTCAAAGTCTTTGTTCGATGCCATAGTAAGCTTAACTTCTCACTCTCTCTCACTCTATTCTATGTTCTTTGTCCCCCATACAGTTCACATTTTTCTCGAATCTTTTGTCTTCTTACTCTCCATTCTCTATACATCTGAGTCAAGTCAACCTTTTCCTTCCTTACCTTCATAATTCTCCTAAAACCTTGGTACTTCCTATCACATTTTAATATAATTGGTATGAATTGTCTATAATTATCAACAAATAATTTTGTTATATATGACGGAATCTGATATAACGTTGGAATTTGTCAGGGATCTACATCTAAATCTCGCAGCACATACCACTGCTCTTCCAGTTTCCTACTCTTCTTTCATTATACTCCATTTGTGGTTTTTACGGATTGGTTGACAAAGGAATTGCATTTTTTGTCTTCTTCGTGGGTGTTCTTGACTTACGGTAATGCCTGGCTTAAGTCGCTTCCCCTCTTAATAGATTTTCTTCACTTTCTCCGATTTATTAACCATTTTACTTTCCTTTCCATATGTTTTCTCCATTTCTTTTCCTTCTTCTTCTTTTCGTCTTCTGTTTATTTCCTTTTAACACCTTGTTTACTCTAGTTTCTGCTTAGTTTCTATTTTGACCTTCTATCAAAACTTTATCTTCGATACTTCTTTGATCCTTTATAAAACTTTATAAACTTAATTTATATGGGCCAGCCCAGTAACTGTTGACTTCGGTCCATCACAATAGAATATGTCCCTAGGTAAAAGACACTCGTGTCCCTACCGGAACTCGAACCCGGAACCATCGAGTCGTCGGCCTAACGCCTTAGACCGCACGGCTACCCGGTCGGCACTCCTCTGACCCATGCTTAGAACTTTACCTCGTCCTTTTTATCTTCTTTCGTCATTTGTTTTCTTATTTTCACTCCATCATTCATCTCACTATCTCCTACTTCCTTTTGGACCTGACTTCTTACACCAGAATCAGAAATAACTATTTCTACAGAACCATTATAAACTGTCATATGATTATCTGACTTATTTTGTTTACCACCAACAAATGAACAACTCATTTCAACTTTCATAATCTATTATCACCTCAATTCTGACATTTCCAATTTCAACTTGACCTATTATCTCTAAATCATCACATCTTTCTTGAATTTTACTTACACCTTGCTCATTCTCATTCGACACTTTTAATCCTTCCAAGTTTTGTTTGTCTTTAGCATTCAATTTCCTTTGTGCATTCCTCATTTTCCAGTAAGTTCGGTTTTTCTTGCCTATGGTAACTCTTTTAGACCTTTTAGGCAGTATTTCTATCTCTTCCATATCTTTGAAAATTATTTGTTGATATTTATAGACAATCCATATCAATTATATTAAAATGTGATAGGAAGTACAAAGGTTTTAGGAGAATTATGAAGGTATGGAAGAAAAAGGTTGACTTGAATCACAACAACTCCTTTACCACACTCATCTTTCGTGACCACCATGTGTTGGAACCTATTTGTTTCTTGAAAATGATCCATATTAACTTCTTGAGAATGCTATATATTGCCATATTGAAAATTTCTTTTATTTACATTTAATATAGCTCTCAATACAACTTTTACTACTGCCAGTTAAGCAGCAAAGTAGTACTCTAAATACTATTTACCTCTAAATACTCGTTGCACTTTACTGTAGCGCTAATTAGTTTATTAGTTTCCATAACAATGGTAAAATCTGGTTCTGAAAATACCTTATTTTATTTTAAATTTTCAACCCCCCCCCTGTTTAAGAACTGATATACGTGTTTGAAGTTCCTCCTATCTATTGTGTCTGCTCTCCTTCTCCAATTCATTTTCTCTCCGTCTTTCTTTTTTTCTGTTCCTTCTCTCTCCGTCTTTCTTCTTTCTCTTGCTCCATTTCTGCTCTTTGTTTAGACTCAAATTTTCGAAACAAATCATTCATGTATTGTCCTAACTCAATGGATCCTATTGGTTTCTCCATTCCAGCAGCTTCACGTCGGTCTTGACCATATTTACAAAGTGTACTATTATTACTTCGTGATCCTAAATACCTCCTCTCTGTATTGGACTCCTCCTCACTTGTCAGATGTCATGGGCTCATTTTCCTGCCTTTCCAATGCCCCATTGCTGGAAGGCGTCTCTCTCTCTCTCTCTCATATATATCCCAATGTAGGTAATCGCTAGGCGTTGTGAATACTTCTACCTCTGAAGCGCCTTTACAATCCTTGATTCTTAGTCTCAGAGTTTCTGCCGTGACTTCTCATTCGATTAGTACATGGACATCTTGGAATCAATGACACTATTATCCCGTTTAGACGCTGCTCCAAATCAGTACCGCTAAAGGCAGTCCAGCGGAGACTACTGCAACTTCAGGACAAGCTTTGAAGACAGTCACAACTTAAGAGTGCTAAAGCACAGCAGTTTGACCATCTCACCACCGAAGTAGTAGACGAAATAAGCTAGGTATTTTAATTTTGGAAGGCTTTATGAAATCGATAAAATTGTAAATCCCTAAGATACATCTGAATGCATCTTTGAATTCATCTTTAGCTTTACAACTTTTTACAGTCCAACAATTGATATTTTTGTTTTATCTAATTTCCTGACTTAACTATCTTATTTCATTCAAACCTTCCTACAATAATAATATTTATATACTTTTCATTCAGTTTTCAACTCATTACCTTGGATAATATGTTTTTTCCTTAATATAATTTGTAAACAACGACATCTCTTTCAGTAACTATAAACAACAATTTTTATATCTCATCAAAATCCATAAATGTGATTGGCTACAACGATAGAATTCTTAATAAAATCAAGATAATACATGTTTAACAAATAGAATAAAATATAAAAACTAACAATCGATTTCGGACTCATATTCAAAACATATTTCATTTAAGTTCTTTCAGTTTTAATTACCCCGGATTACCTTATTCCATATCACACTGATATTTTAAATTAATGACTGGGTTGTTCTTTGTATTCATGGAAATCAATGCTATTCTGGCAGATTATATAGAAATTTGATTCTTTCAAACAAAGCATTTTAACAGATTATTTTCTTCGTCATTAAATTTTCCATTGCAGCGATGTGATTCCCCTGAATGAAAAAAACGTCCTAAGTCGGTAGGCTTATTCAGATTCGGACTTTTTCATCGGACTTCAGTTCAGACTTATTCCGATCGGAGTTTGGACTCGTTTTTCCGGATTTCCAAATCAGTCCGAATTCGTGGACGATTTTGTGTGACTGTCCGAAATCGGACTCGGACCTACGACCGAACATACTCACTTAAACCTAAATACCATTATTTAATTACTTTACTGACAATTTTTATTAAATATATATGTCTTCGTAATTATGCATAGGCATATTAAAAATAATGAAAATAAAAACTTATAAATAAATCGTTCACGCTCTCAAAAAACTGACAAAGATGTGTTCATTTAGTGATTTAGTTTGTACTATTGGTAAATAAGAGTAATCTATTGACTTTAAAAGACCTCCGTGTGAAGGCTGGGGACAGAAAGAGCATTTCTTTTATTTATTTATTACGTCCAAATAGGATGTTTCGCGTTGGTATATGTGTTTGGTAAAATGCAACAAACAATTGATTCAACCAGGACTAGTAGGAGTGTGAGGTGTCCAACAAACCTCGACAACTTATGTGAAGAGCTAGATGAATAACATATCGGACCAATTCCATTGTCGGAAGCTTTCTCAACAAAGGAAAACAGACTCCCCTGGATCGAATTATAAATTTCAATACTACACTTCCACTGTGGAGGATCGAAAGTGAATAATCTTGTTCTTGTTGCTGTTGTTGTTGTTGTTCTTCTTCTTCTTCTATCTCCCTCTTCTTCCGTAGTTATGCCTTCCTTGGAGAGATGACAGGATACTACAGCGGAACAAAGCAATAAAATAAAATTTGGATCAAACGATTAAATATGGGCAGGAAAAGAACATATGTTTGATTATTTTATTGTATATCAACATGCACGGCAGTGCATGAGCCAAGTTCTTCACGTCAGAAAACGTCAGCACTGCCAGAAGCATGTTATACAGGAACAAGAGTTTATGGCAAAATCGACGATTTGGGGGCCCCGTAAGAATTACCAGGGCCCAGGCCCCGTAAGGGTACTTTGAATTTAATTTTTAAGGCATTTAGGCAACTTAGGCTCAGACCAGATTGATGGAATGAAGAAAGTGGGAGGAAACGGGAGAACCCCGAGAAAACCCACCCACATGGTGTTTGCTCACCACAAAGCTCACATGGCACGAGGAGAATTTGAACCGACGAACCCAAGCACCATGGGTGAACGCTCTAGCTACTGATCCACCGTGGGCCGCTGTAATCAGGTACTGTTTGGGCCTCTCCTAATAATGAAAACACAGTTGCTGTAGCTTTGCCGCCTTCACATGGAGTCAATTAACAAGGTCAATAACGCAACGGTAGTTTTGACAATGGGATAAAAGCCAGCAGCGAAATGCATTTCAGCAACATTTTGATGTAATTCGAAAACTGCTGAGTAGGAATGACCAGATCCGGATCCAAAAGAAACCGGATATCCGAAACTTGGACCGGAACCGGATATCCAGTCCGATGGATTCATCCGATTTGGGTCGTAGATTCAAAGACCCAGAATTCGGATTTCGTTATGATGCATCTGAAACTGCGATGGTAAATTATGAAAGACCCAGGCCAATACTTTTTTTGGGGGGAGACACTCCTAGCCACCCCTACCTCTTTGTCTTCTTGACACAACTTTGTTTCGAGTACCTGAGGGGTACAACGAATCGAAAACGGATTCCTGCACAAAGTTGGGGTAGGCCATCCCCCTGCTCGGCATCGAGGCATGGAGTCGATAGGACCTGTTTACTCAAAGTTAATGTTGTTGGGAGGGCTATAGGGGATATGTTTAATAGCGCAGTTCCCGGCGGACAATCCTGGGTCCTATTTCCACTATTGGGGGGTATTAAGTTTCTTTTCTTTTTTCTTTTCATATACATTGTTTACATTAAAGAGACTTGAGTCAAGTATTATAATTTACAGTTAAGCTTATTCTTTTCTTGTTTATTTATATATTTAGTATTATTATTATTATTTCATTAATTAATTAATTAGATTCTATAAATATACTTATTTACTTGTAGCTTCCCTTTTATTTAAATTTCTATTCATACTCAATCATTTCCATTATTATTATGTTCATTACTTATTCTTTATAAATTGTTCATTCTTACTTTGTTTATCTATCTATACCTATAGAGTTATTATCACTTGCACAACATCCTCCAATGTATGTCTATTCCCAATACTACTTTGTGATACTATCTCTATTCCCAACATTACTGACTATCCCTAAAAATCCCAGCCTAATAGCTATCTTCCCCTCCAATAACATATTATTATTATTATTTCCTGGTAGTCTACTAATTTTTATTTATAAGACACATGGACATCACGTACAATTACAACACATTCATACATCTTCAGGCGATGGTGTTGATTGGTAGAGTTGATTCAGGCCTCTGGGCAGCGGGATCTCTCCTCCAGATCTGTCGATCGGGGCTGATTCCGGTTGCTCCTCCTCTTCTCCTCTCCGTATCGTTACACCAAACAGCACTTAGCACTATTCCGCACACTATTTCACTAATTTTCTTCACACACACTTTCACTTAGAACGCTACTTTCTGTTTCTCTGCATCCAGAGCTTCGGTGCTGTCCTGACTGTCAGTCGGCAGCAGCTCGGGGGCTTTTAATATTATTTATTAAATCCCTCATTTATTCGCACATTTATACTTGTTACGTCGATCTTTCGAAGGACAGCAATGGTCATGGCCGTGGAATTGATGGAAAATCCACAAAGTTCGCATGAACCATATTTACCCTTCCCTTTTAAATATTCCACGCCTGATTTTACAATCACGCCAACGATTCAAGACGCACGAACACGACACAAACAAATATCACGGTTTCACGATCACGCATTATTTACAGTATGTACAGTTGCTTGAGTAGTTCCGATTTATGTAATTTAAGTTGTAATTCCTCTTCTAATTCCTATTTACAAATCTTTTTTTACACATATGTGAAATTTTCGCCGCAAGTAGATCCAGGGAATTCCGTAAGTCTTCGTTGTTTATCATATCCCAAATTGTACCATATCTTGCAAATCTCTTCTTAAGTCAATAATCTGTTGCAATTCTGTTCCCTGATCGTTTATTTGATTGTTGTTGCACTCAAGAACTTCGTGTTCCGGTGTTGATTCTCGACCACACTCGCATTCCGAAGAGTCCACCAAGCCAAGTTCAAATAACTTTGCCCTATAAGGCCCGTGGCCACTTAGAAATAGTATCAGTCCCCCACTTGGGTTCCATTCCTTCCAGTACAGTCTAGTTGATACATTATCAATTATTCTAAACAATCTTCTAGACTTGCTACTCTGTTTCCAAAGACTTTGCCATTTCCTTACTATAATTTCTTCTATGTCTGCTCTACAATTTGGCATTGTTCCCAAAATTTCTGTAACTCTAATTAAGTTTCCTTTCTTAAACCAATACATTGATGCTGATTTAATAACTTCCAGGTTTAGGGGCATTATTGCCAGCATAATATTCAGAGCTATACCGGGTGTGGTCCGATAAGCTCCTGATGTCCTCAGTAGCACAGATCTCTGCCCGCTATCCAATTTTTCAGCCAACTTTTATTTTCCGTCAGCCTGTGTGCCCAAACACTTGCACCATAAGTGCCTTTTGAATTAATAATTTGTCCATGATATAACTTTATATATTTCAACGGTAGTCTATTCCTCGTTCTTGCTAATGTTGCAATTTTATTGCCAATTTTAACTATTTTGTTCTTTATTTTTCAACATGTTCAATAAAATTAAGTTTCTCATCTATGATTACTCCTAGATATCGAAATGATTTGGCTCGTTTTAATTTTGATTATTATACTTAATGACAGGGTTTCTTTCTAATCTATTTTTAAAAATCATATATTGCGTTTTTTCAGGAGAAACAGCTAACTTATTACTTATACACCAGTTGTATATTGTTGTGAGTACCTTCTCCGATTTGGTTTCTATTTCTCGTCGCGAGTCCGCTTCAATCAATATGGCAATATCATCGGCGTACGCAATTATAGACATTACCTCTTTCATCTCGTTTATCTTTTTGATGCAGGGATCGATACATGTGTGCCAGAAAATTGGGCCACAGACCGATCCCTGTGGACATCCTTTATTTGGCTTTCTATTTATTTTTTCACCCGGGGCACACAGGCTAACCATTCTGCCTGCACAGTAATCCCCGAGTACCCCAATTATATAATTTGGTATTTTAATTTTTTGCAGGTTGACAAATAGGGCCGGCTACCACAGGTTGTCGAAAGCTCCCTTAATATCAACATATATAGCCAAGACATACTTACCATCCGCCCCCCGCACGCTATTGCAGAATTTATTCAACGCATCTTCTGTGGATCTGCCTTTCCTGAAACCAAACTGAGTTTGATCTTCAGCTAGTCCCTCACGAGCTGCCTGCGGTCTATTTGTTATAATTTTCTCGAAGATCTTGCTGACCACATTCAGGAGGCAGATGGGACGATGTGATCTAGGATTGCATCTTGGCTTTTCTTGGCTCTTCAAAAATATTATTAAGTTAGACATCTTCCATCTAGCCGGAAATCTTCCTTGCCTTAAGCATTCCGTGAGGAGCCTTGCCAGGTACGGAGTCCATATGTCTTTCGTCTTCTTAAATACTTCCGATTTGATTCCATCGGGTCCCGGAGCCTTTTTATTTTTTAGGGTTCTAATAGCCAGCTCTACTTCAAAATTTTGTATGGTTAAGTCTTCCATATTTTTGTTCATTTCTGTATTCGTTTTATCTAAAATATTCTTTATTTCTGTTGTAGTTTCTTTGTGTTCTTCCGTTTCACCCGCCGGGTAATAGTTCCTCCATAAGCAAGTATGCCGAGTCCTGCCAAGTTTCGGTAAATGTTCCACCATTTTTTAAAAGTTGCTAATGTTGTTGGGAGGGTTTTCTCCATACAAATTTTGTATGGGGAACCCCATGGATCTAGCGTTAAGTTATCCTCGACAAACTTGTCCCAGGATTCTTGTTTGCATGTTATTATGTTTTCGTTATATTCGTTTTTTACTGTTCTATATTCTTCTATTTTCTGTTTCTAAGCTCCGGTTCCCGCGCTAGTTGATAACTTTTCCTCTTTGCTCTGACAATTTTCCTCATTCTTTCAAGTTCTCTGCACCAGAAGGGAGTCCTGATGTTCTTTTTGCTTCCCCCTGCGGTGGACAAGCGGTCCCGATTGCTCGTTTTACA
The DNA here is from genome assembly GCA_022664845.1 of Lepisma saccharinum. NCBI lineage: Eukaryota > Metazoa > Arthropoda > Insecta > Zygentoma > Lepismatidae > Lepisma > Lepisma saccharinum. Next base: position 35,435 of record JAGDQP010008498.1, read on the forward strand.
GCTTCTTCCAAATTTATTGCAACCTCATCCACATCTCCATCCTATACTTGTGGAAAAAGCAAGTTGTCCTTAAACTTATCCCAATTCATTTTGTGAATGCTCTACCTAAGGGAATCATTTTCTTCAACTGTGCCCTGTGCTGCATAATGTGCTGACTTAATTAAAAAAATTATAGAGTTATGGTCGCTCGTTGTACGTCCATCAAGTACTTGCCAATTATCTATTTTATTATATAAATTTTGTGTTGCCAGTGTCAAATCAATGTTAGTGCTTGTATCGGCTCTGTTGCTGAAGGTTGGGGGCTGTCCTTCCTTATTTAATATTAAAATGTTGTGTGCCATGATGAGATTCTCCGACTCTTCTCCACGTCTTCTATCACGGTCATTCCTTACATTGCTGAACCATAACGGAGATTGAGCATTTGAATCCATACAGATTATTAAATTTTGATTATGATAAGTGTAATTATTAATTCTAATTTATTTATAAATGGTGTAATCTCAAATCTATATTGACAATACATACTAACTAATACATATTTTCCAAAATTGGTTAATAGCTCAGCACATGCTGTATTTCTTAAAAGCAAATTACATAATCTGGAAAAGGTGTTTTGTAGGAGAAAAGGAGGAGCATATCTTGCTGCATGCTTAAAAGGGAAGACAGGAGGACATGTTTTTGTTCTTTCTAAGAGTGCAATATTTAATACATAGTGACTGATAAGCACGTCAGAGAGCAAAGGGAAGTCTCGGTTGGCTATGGGGAGGGCGACGTTTGGAGAGACAAGCAGGTGCTGTCGATTATTTGTTTTCCTTTTGTCACTCCAATATATGTATTAGTAACAGACTATTTTAGGACAAGTTTCAATGGCACTGCTCTTCCAATTCATGTATAACTCAGCAATTTATCTCTCTTCCTATGAATCTGTTTTCCCTCTCTCTCCTCACAATACTCCAAAATGAAGAGTAAATGAAACCAAAATAAGACTTATCGTTTGCTAGGCGAAAAAGTCCGCCAAAATACGTACGACAGGGTGCCCACAAGCAGAAAAAATTCAGGAAGTGTCAGGAATTTCAAGATTTGTCGGGAGAAGTCAGGAAAATCATTAAATATGAGGTCAAAAGTCAGGGAAAAATTCAAAATCTACCGTTGCGTCAGGAAATTTACCCGCAGGGGCTCATATTTGTGTGAAGATGGCAGAACATTCTTTTCACAAAGCTTTGGAACATATCTACAAGACAGGCAGGGAATTACCAGGCTCGATGATTTCTATGCTTCCCTTCTTTCAAACAACAACAACAAAACTCATCACTGTGGAAAGTCGAGTTTAATATTTTCCCACGGAAATTGTACAGTTGAGGGTGGTTTCTCTATCAACAACTCTGCTCTTATTGAAATTGAATGTGAACATACAATAATAGCACTGAGGAGAGTGCGTTAGTGATGAGCGCAAGAGTCTTGGTCTTGCATGCAAGACCAAGACCAAGACCATGCCTGCAAGACTCGCGCAAGACCAAGACCAGCCTGCAAGAGTCTTGCACACGCACTATTTGAATACTTTTAAAATGTGGAAAGGAAGGAGCAATCATTATATCCTTCACTCGAATTTCTTTGGCTTCTGTAAAAATACCGCTGGGGGTGAACGTGTTCCCAGTTGTGCAAGCCGTTTGAGTGGATCTGAGACCGCATCAACAAGTAGGGGTCACTTTTATTAACAAGAATCACCCAGATAAGTCGTTTTACTTATCATTTAGAACGGCTAGAAACATGAAAGCCGATAATATATGGAGCGCGCTAGAAAAAGTAATTCAGTCTAACACATCATTTTTGTAACAGGACCGCTTATGCTCTATTTCCACCACACCGAACTAGCTACTGGCGAGGGTCGTGTAAAACAAAATTTCGCCACTACTCCAGAATATATAGCGCGCAACTGTGGTATAGTGAGTAGTAAAAACACTGATAGTAGCTGTCTAGCTCATGCTCTGGTTGTCGCAGTAGGATTAATGGATAATACAGAGAAGAAAAAGGAGCAACATAAGTATCGCCACCAGCGTCCAAAATTTATGGCGAAAGAGAAGTATGTATTGTGCCAGAAGGTCAATGTGGATTTCACTAATGGTGGCGGGGTAGAGGTGAAATGAGAAAACTCCAACAGCACCTAGCCGAGTTTAAATAAACAGTGTATGAGGGGCTACCTAGTGACAAGGTGCTATTTGAAGGTCACACTGAAGGTAAACGAATTAATCTGGTACACAGCAATAATCACTATGATGTGAATACAAATTTTACAGCTTGATTCTCATGCAGTTATTATTGCGAGGAGTGTCATAAAAATATTGCAACAAACACTGGCATGCGAGAATGTGTAAGTCTTTATGTGGTAAATTTCAAAATAATCCGCCATGCACCCACACCACCCTCGATAGATCAATTTTGTTGTAAAGAGTGTAATAGGTGCTTTTATGGTGCGGTGTGCTTTGCCAACCACCAGCGTAATGCATTATGCAACACTTTGTGTGTATGTAATATGTGTCTGAAAGCTTATGTGGTTAAAAGGGGCGGAACTTCCACGTCTGCGGGGATGCATTTTGTACTGTATGTCACAAGAAGATGGCCCCCGGCCATTTATGCCACATACAGCCTAGTCGCGGGTGTATTCCCCGCAAATGGATGTTAATATTCTATGATATCGAGTGTCGACAGGAGAAAGAAGTAACCGGTGTAGTATCGCAATATGAACCCAATTTGGTGGTGTGCCAGCAATTGTGCTATGTAGAAGTAGTAATGAGCAGTGTAATGCTTGTGGCACAAAACAGCATATATTTTATGGTGGTGCTTGCATAGAGGAATTCCTGGATTATCTAGCTGTAAGAAGAGTGGCTATTAATAAGTTAATTTGCATTACGCATAACGCTAAAGGCTATAACGCCCACTTTATTCTACGGAGCAAGATGCTCGAGAAAAACTGGACGACCCGAGTAATTATGCAGGGGTGTAATATTATGGCTATGGAGTACCTCTACTTAAAGTTTATAGACAGCATAAACTTTCGCCCAATGGCGTTAAGTAAACTAAGCGAAGCTATCGATTTACCCACGGCTAAGGGACATTTCCCCTTCTATTTAGCACCGTGGCTAATCAGGAGGATTATGGTGCGCTCCCTGGAATAGCCTATTATGATGTGGGTCATATGAAAAAGAAACAAAGGGAGAAGTTTGAGAGATAGAGAAAGAGAGGCTTGGTGCTACGGGGTTTATATTTAAAGACCAGCTGATACAGTATTGTGTCGAGGATGTGAATATACTGCGTGAGGCGGGCGTTAAATTCATGAACGAGTTTCACGCTCTATCGGGGTAAATCCGTTCGAAATCTTAGCCGACTCGAGAAATGCTAATAATAATGATGATGTTAATAATAAAATTGATGCAAGTAAGATGTGGGAGGCAATTCATGAAACAGTTAAGACCGCAACGAAGGAACGTGTAGGTGAGAAGAAACAACAGAAAAACAAACCTTAGTTTGATGAAGAATACCTTAAGCATCATAAGGAACGAAAACAAGCAAGTTAACGATGCTAAGTAATAAAAGCGAAGCAAATACCAACTACTAAAGTAACGCGAAACAAAACCCCACACGCGGCTTCAGAAGCAAAAAGTGAGACTATCTGACGCAGAAGATTCAGGAGATAGACGGAAACGGGAAGATAAATAACATACGAGATCTATACAAAAAGGTAAACTCGTTAACAAATGGTTACCAGCCAAAGTTAGGAATGATTAGAAATGAACGTGGAGATCTTCAGGCTGATCCGCCTAAAATTGTTGATGTGTGGGAACGTTATTTCGACAAACTTCTTAATGTACACAGCGGGGACAAACAGAGGAATTTTAAATCCATACGGCAGAAGCGTGGATTCCCGAACCTAGCGAGATCGAGATCGGTAAAGAAATTGAAAATTTTCAAATCACCAGGAATAGACAATATTCTAGCCAAATTAATTAAAGCGGGAGGAACGGTACCTGTCACAGAACTACATAAATTGATAAGTGCAATATGGAGAAAGAAGTAGCTTCCAAAGGAATGTAAAACCTCAATTATAGTTCTGATTTACAAAAAAAGGTGATAAATCGGACTCTAATAATTATCGCGGAATCTCGTTACTTTCAAGCTGTTACAAGGTATTAAGTAATATTCTGTTAACACACCTAAGTGTATACCTAGATGAAATAATTTGATATCACCAATGCGGATTTAGGAGAAATAGATCCACGTTGGACCAGATTTTCACCTTGAGACAAATTTTGGAGAAGAAATGGGAGTACAATGGGACTCATGTATGTCAGATAGTTTCAAGATTCGCAACGGTTTGAAACAAGGTGATGCCTTGTCACCACCGCTGTTTAACTTTGCGTTAGAATATGCGATTTTAAAAACAAAAATGGGACCTTCATTGAATGGTTTGAATCAACTCTTCGTATACGCGGATGATGTAGATTTAATAGGGGACGATATAGATGCACTACAAAGTAACACCGATGTCTTAGTAGAAGCGTGCTATGAGATAGGTGTACAGGTAAACATAGATAAAACAAAATACATGATAACAAGCCGAAACACAGGGTATCAAGGATATAAAAACATAAGAATTAGGGATGAGGTAATAGAGAAAGTAAAGAATTTTAAATACTTGGGAGTATACATAACAAGCAAAAATGAGGTCAAGGAAGAAAGAAAAAGTCGTTTGGTATCGGAGAACGCATGTTTCCTTTTGGTCCAAAAAACTTCCAACATCGCGATTAACATCAAGGGAATTGAAATTGATAATATACAGAACGGTCATTCTGCTGGTAATACTTTACGGTTGCGAAAGTTGGACTACGACCCTAGCAGATGAACATAAATTACGTGTGTTTGAAAATAAGGTTTTAAGAAAGATATGTGGGCCGAAACTGGACAAGATGACTGGAGAATGGAAGAGATTGCGTAATGAAGAACTCCACGAATTGTACGATTCACCAGATGTAAAACTAATGAAATCGCGACGACTAAGGTGGGTTGGCCACGTAGCTCCGATGGGGGAGAAACGAAGATTATTACATTCTATCCTGGTTGGAAGGCCGGATGGAAAGAGACCATTGGGAAGACCGAGGCGTCGTTGGGAGGACAATATTAGAATAAATCTTTGAGAAGTAGGTGTTGATGAAAACTGGGTTGATGTTGCCCAGGATAGAATCCAGTGGAGAACGTTTGTTACTGCTGCGATGAACTTGCAAGTACCATAAGCCAAAGAGTTAGTTAGGTTCCAAGTTGGTGATCCGCGGAGCACTGTGAACGTGGGTTTTACGTGGAACAGTGTTGCAAACTATAAATCCAATCTCTTTTCTCTGGTTATATCATTTCAATGGTTACATCAAACGGATTTGATTTTCATTTTTCGAAATTATACTTATGCTGGGCCTTTTTTTTTTTAGAGATCTGACAGTTTCGAGATGTTCACACTTTCAACCTCTAACGCTGTTGATTGCAAGTATGCATGGTGCGCAACCATTTTACTTCTTATTTCCGACACTAATTGGTACTTTACATATAGGTTTGCTCGAGTGCCTTACTTGCGTTATTACTATTGTGGAGGCCTCCAAAATATAAAGGTTTGCAATACTGTAGCTACCTTAGTTTGCAAACCTAGCAAATGAGTTTGATATTAAATATTTTCCATTTACATGATGTTTTGAAATATGGAATAAGCTGACGTAGTGCCATTAAAAAAAACTTTTTATTGGATTTGGCAACACTGTTCATCCTGTGTTAGTGCATTATATGTTTTAGACGTTCGCTCTTGGTGACTAAGGTTGGCTAATTTTGCTTTGTTGGTTCAAAAGTTATTGGAGATTATCTCATGTACCCGGTATACTGTAATTTGTTTGCACTTCTAACTTCCGTGCCCCTATCTCCTTTCCCCCTGGACCATTTCACCTATAATTTTGTTCTACTTCTTTATCCACAGTCTTTCAGCTACTTTATGTCTCATTCGGCTTTGCTCGTATCAGATCGTGAACTTTCCTTGTCAGAACTCTTCAGCTCAACAGGAAAGCATGAGTATTTAAGCTAACCACCACCAATTTTTATATGTTCTCTCTTTTTCATCTTCTTCTCTTTTCCCCTTTCTTTGTCTCTCTCATTTCTCTGTCTCTCAGACATCCATCGGTTTACATTTTTCATTGTGTAGGTTTAAATTACTTTCTGCGTCATCTTATGCATATTGTTTCATCTCGCTTTTATTCTTTCATTTTATGGATACTAATGCGTGTATATTTTTTTTTTAATACGAGCTCATGTTTGCTGATTTTTGTTATGTGGGAGGGACGAAGGCAAAGAGAACTAGGATTCTCTTGATCATACACGATTTAGGATAAGAGGTGCCAGTTGGGTGGCCTAGCTGCACGGCGTTCGCAATCGCATTTTTAATGAGAAGTGTAGAATCAACTTCTCTGCATTAAGACAGAATGTGTTCTAAGTGCCTAAGTTGATGTATCCATTAATTCTTAACGTTCTTGTTTTCTGACGTATTGCATCCGATATTTCGTTGAGATCTTTCTGAAAATCATATTTTATCGTATCTATATTATTATTATTTTATCTAGTTTCAAGTTTCATATGCCTATTCCCTTGATCTGACACCTCAATATCAAATTGAGGATCTGCTCGAGATTCTCTTTGTGATTTTATCACTGTATGAATCTCATGCCCATTTCGCTTATGCGCCATATGCAACGGCCCCTTGTGTCCTGGCTCCTTTGTCGAGGACACTTGGGATCGATTACCCTTATTAACCGGATCCATGTCAGGCCAGATTATGTAACAAAAAAATAAATAGCTACTATGAAGTACTATTATACTATGAGCAGCTCACGTAAGGACCTCTACCTTACGGAAATAAATTACAACACAAAATATTTGTGTTCGTAGAGATTACTATATTCCTCTCGCTAAGATAAATTATGTATTGATCTTAGTCAATATACATAAGCCAGAGTAATTCGTCGATATTGCTTATTTATGTAAGCTTTAAAATCTTCTTCTACAATGCCAATAATCAAACAGAAACCGCTGAAGATCACCTTGAGGTAGTGCACATTGTATACAAATCATCATTGCCATATATATTTAACAGAAAACATTCCTCAGTGGGGTATTTCGTATAAATTACCTATGTAATTATCTTCATGTTCTTGTTGCACATAAAATTGGTTACTAATTCATCTTCGACACCATTTGTGTAATTCTTTCTTCTTAATTTCTCGTTTCCAAACAATGCCTATATATCCTATTAGGTCAAAACAGTATTTTAATTATGCTGGTAAAATATTTGGTTGTTATGGTACTAAATATGTCGCAAAACAGTACGTTATGGCATACAAAAGGTTTACATAAATAACACAAATAACATTAGCAGGGCTTATGTCTTAACATTCCCATGGTAACAGAATGTCAACACATACAAAATTATTTGTATCATTACAACCTCTTCTGAATTCGGTACTACCATCCTTCAATTAATCAACTTAGTGGTTTGCATTTACTGTTTTCTTCCTTGTCATTCATCTTGAGGCTCGTAGTTTTAGGCTCTTAAAACGGCCGATTTGATTTTTGCCAGTGCCAGTTCTCTGTCTTTTACCTATGTATTTTGGTGTGCTCTTAAATATGTTGAGTTCTTTTTCTTAGTAAAATGCTGTACATTGTCAATTGTTTTGTGTGAAAGTAGTTTGTTTTAGCTACTGTTTTAAGTACTTTGGTATCTTCTATGCGATTAATGGTGTGGAGAGTGGCATCCCCATCCACTAGTTCTCTGTGATATTTTTCGAAGTTCAGCTTGACAGTGTTAGCTTATAATAATTACAACTTTGAGGACAAACCCAGAACATCAAAATATTCACATCTCTATATTTCAAAGAGGGCATTGAGCTGTAAGTTGTAGTTATCTTATAACAAAAAGTAAAAGTCTTAAGATCATAAGTAATATTACAAACTATACTTTATATACTTGTACTACTAATTTCTTTATATAGAAAACCTTATGTATAAAGGGATCTTTTAAACTTTGTACTTTTTAACACAAAACGAACACACTTGAAGCAGAAATTTCCTTTGATGTGCCGTAGTTTAACGACACCTTGGACTATATACAGGACAAGATCAACTCCATCTTGGAAGTTCGAATAAAGCCAGCAAGGGGGCCCTCTAGACAGAATTATATGTTGAAATGTGACAAGGAAAAATGCTTCAGAGAACTGCGCAAGCTATTATACAAACTGCATTTTCCACAATACGTCAGGGATCAGTAGTGATATAGAATTGCAGACGCTTAATAAGACTCCAGAAAACTAACTTGAATTTGGATAAGTTCACCTAAACATTATCCAATCTCGAAACGTTACCACAGTTAATCTGCGAAGGCGGAATTAAGTATTAACGAGGATTTCACATACCACTACAAATAATTAGTACCGAAGTTGAAATAAGAGTGCGAATTCACATTGGGAGACAAAGCCCGCTTTGGTTCCGATGCCATGAAGGTAGTGGTCCAATGCGCCAATATTCGTCATTGGACTTCCTGAAGAGGTAACTACAGTAAACCAACAAGACTAACACAAAAAACGAAACGCATATTTACACAAAAACAAA
>JAGDQP010008498.1:44129-62738 GCA_022664845.1 Lepisma saccharinum
ACACAAAAACAAAGAACACTCTAGAGAGACAAGTAGGTCTGTTGGAAGTCTTGAAAAAACAATAGGATGTAAAACTGAAACGTAAAACCATCGTTTTTTTTAGTCCAACAAAACATTATGAAAAGCGAAAACAGTCTTTCACCGAAATGAAACCTTATGATAAATGAAAATTATTTCCCAACCAGCAATTCCCACAAGTTACATAGGGGAAGAAAGAGGAAAAGAATCAGACACAGCATTATAAAAGTTAAAAATTTGACATCACAAAATCCACTTTTTTGATAGAAGACTGTTATAATGCTAATAGTTTTCTTCTGTAGTGAAAAATATTATGTTGACACCTTCCGAATATTACACTAAAGAGACCCTAAACAGAGGGAACTGCTGCGTGGTGATGCCACTTAGCACACGATTAATCGCATATAAGAGACTGAAAAACTTTAAACAGTAACTAATACAAACTACTTTCACATAAAATAATTGATAATACTTTCATTTCTAACTATAAAAGAACTCAACATAGTTAACAGCATACTAAAAACATAAGCAAAAGAGAGAGAACTGCCACTGAAAAGCATGGAAGTGGCCGTTTTAAGAGCCTAAACCTATGAACCTCAAGATAAAGTACAAGGGAGAAAACCGAGAGAGTAATAAAAAACCTCAAACACAAAATCGAAAATGAAGATGCCATAATTTCCAAGCATCAAGTAACAGAGATCTGGGAGAAAAGCAGGAAGATGACCACAAAGTTAAACAGTTCCAAACTAAGCGAAATACATTTTTAAAAAATGAGACCAATGAGTGAAACAATTATATCTGAAACTAGAGTTTAAAGCGATAAACCAAGAAACTGGTAAACTCGTACATAAATCCATAAATAGAGTCATTTGGAACTTACGTACGGGAAGATACACTGCAGCATCCCGGAGGCGTGTCTCCTTGTGAGAGGGGCCGAGCGGTAATTGGGCCACCGGGACTGCAAATTTTCGGACACTCCACTATTGCCCGAAGGTAGAAAGAGAATATTTGACCGGTGGTTAGCAGCCTTGGAGTATAGACGTGTATCCACCGAATCCCTCTTTGGACACAGATTCGGGAAAACAGTAACAGGCGGATGACGAGGCTAGTGGCATAATTAAATATTAGTTATTCTCTTTCTTATGGTAGCTTTAATGGCGCAGAAGCTAAGACGGCTAAATCTTCGGAGGTCTTCTTATGAAACGTCTTTGATGCTGAACATACTTGTAAGTTAAACAAAGGTTTGATAGGCAAATTACAATTAGTCGGCTGGCTAAAAGCTAAGAGTAGGCTAATACGTACCAATTAGTAATACTTAAATGGCTTACTCAGGAACAGGCTTTGGAATTCAATTTGAGAACAGAAAAACGTTATTCGATAGAATAGTTACAAGTTTTATTGGTTAGATGAATTTTATACAAACGGGGAGAGCTTTACAAAGTGTCAGATTACAATATTTGGATGAGCCTGGGGGTATAATGATTGTTTGGAAGGGTTAATGATTTTGATAAGTTACCTGGCCAAAAGTATGTTTTAATAGTGCTGGACTTAATCGACGTACTGACATGTATTCTGGAGAATATACCTTCCAGGACAGAGCTGAAGAATTCCTGATACGAAAAACTTGTTGATTTTGAAACTTTAAACTCTTAGTAGAGAGAGAGAGAGATGAGGGTGATACATCCTGGTAGGTAGAAGAGGTCTGTTAAATCTTATTCTTCGAAATTTCTGTTAAGAAAGACTTATAATTTTGAAACTAGGTGTCAGTACTTAGTTGGAGATAAAGAAATTTTCCAAAGGTTGGTCCAAAAGAATAATATGAAGTAGCGGAGATTCTAAGTCTCGTTTACGAAGGTGGGACTTAGATTATTTTCATGGCTTTTGAAGATATTGGTAAAGTTTAAGCGAAGAGAAGCATTTTGATGGGAAAATGCTTGGGGTCTCACCGATTACTACATCTCGGAAACGGTGCGGTTCCAGCGCGGGAGGAAGAAGGAACCGAGGTCCCAGCGCTAAGCCTGAAGGGACCTGGGGGGAACTGATCGCAGCGCAAGAGGAAGAAGAGATCAGTCCGCAGACAATTTCTGGCTACCAACACTGCTCTTTTATAGGAATTAGTTGGTAGGCCAGACGTTGGAGAGGAAAGGGGGTGATTAGGGAAGGCTCGCCAATTAGTTCTATAGCTCCCTCTGGTGAGCAATTCCAGAATTACAATTTGTATCTTAAAACTACTTTTGTTTCTTACTTCACATTCAAAAAACATTGATTGCATTGTTATTGTATTTAAAAACAACTATTACAACACATGTTTTAGTTTATTATTGCATTGTAGGTTGGTCCTTACCAATTCAGCAGATGGTTCAGATTATATTCTATGTTCTCCTCTGTGTATACTTCGAAAAGATATGAGAAGAAAGGGAGAAATAGAAATATAAGACTTAAGGGTTGTCTGACATCATACTCCATCTTAAAAAGGGGCGGAAGGTAGAAAGCAAGTCTTCTTTAGCGGCTGCGAAACTACAAGGGTTTCTCTCATCGAAGGGGAAAGTGTTCTGCTGGAAGAGGTGAGAGAGAGAGAGAGAGAGAGAGAGAGAGAGAGAGAGAGAGAGAAAGATAAGAATATCTAGCTTTCCGCTGCCAATGCCATAGCATGAAGCTCTGAGAGAATCCTACGTTTGAAGCATGTTTTGTTTATTTTGATAGAATTATTGTAAGAAGTTAATTAAGAAATGCAGAAAATTAAGAAAAAAGAATATGGCGAAAAGGTGGTTTTCGCAATTTACTACAACACACATAATGTATATGTCCACACATAAACAAAATAAAGACCAGTTCTTTATAGTAAACCAACACTTAACCGGAGGTGTACACAAAGTGTATACATCTCCTACAAATACGGAGAGAGAGAGAGGGAGGGATGGGAGGGAGAGAGAGAGAGAGAAAGGCGTAGATAGTGAGCGAGCATGGTAAACTGACAGGCTCCCGGAAAGCCTGTATATACGTACGGGATACTTACAGTGGAATTTGATCCAGTACAGCCATCAATGAGATAACAGATATAAGTGAAGACATTCCAAAACTGGAAAATATGTTAAGTGGTGTGAATTGAAGATCTAGTTCAACACACACATATACAGGTGATCAATAATTAATAGAATTAGGCGTTACAAAGGCACAGAATAGTAGTTTCAGGACACTGCCACAGAATAACAGAGTTGTATTTGCTATAATTATGAAGAAAATCAAGAATCTTTATATAAAAATCTCTTCTATTGCATACATAGTACTGTAGATCAAACAGAAGCAGGGAGTGAATAAACATGTTGGAAATACCTTGCAATCTAGTTCAATAAAACAAAGAGTTCACAAAATATTTGTGTAATAAATATTTTACTTACTTCTAAAAATAATATACCGTAATCAAAATGTTAAGCTCATAATTGATACTATAATAGAGCAAAGCAAGGTGAACTCGTATTAAATATCTCTCAAGATGACAAGGGAAATTAGAACTGATAATAAATCAATCGTTGCATTATTTAGAGTATATCAAAACAATGTTAATTGAATATATTTTGTTGGTGCAAAGCGTTAACATTATAATTTTTCATTTTGTTTTTGGACAGACAGAGGATCTACATTACGTCTGCTAGCCAAAGAGCAAATAGAAAATTTTATGCTTAAAGACATCTACACAGAATCCACAAGCGCAACAAAGCTGGTAGCAGGTTTAAACGTACGCGCTTCTAGAGGAGAATTGGTAAGTCGCTGCTTATTACATGTTTGCTTCCTTGTTGTAAATTAATTCAAAAACATGTTGAATCCTTGACATGTATCACAAAAGAGTGAAAATACTATATTGTATGTTAGATGATTTACGAAAAATTAAAAACTTTTTGTTGATAATATTCACTTAACGCAGTTAACGAGATTCACGATGTAACGGGTAATGTCATGCAAACTTAAGCTTGTGATGTAAAAGTGACAGTTATTTTTGAACACTCTGTTGTCCTGGAAGCTGTCGTCACCAAGATGTCCTCTCAGGGTCTTTGTGTAATGAAGCTCGGCTTGTAGATGTAGATTAATCTTTAATTTCATGCCTAGAACCAGATATTATGTTTATTAAGCTCATATACGAGAATAAGGTCCCCGGGAATCAAGGGTACGGCAGTTTTGTATAGTGCAATGCTAGTAATATTTAGTAATAAAATTAAAAGCAAGATTAAGGCGCTTAATAAATATCCTTTTAAGAAGGATAATATCAAGAAGATAACACAATTTGTGGCAAGGACAGACATGGAAAATGAATCTGCATTGCTTGCTAAGGCCTACACGTTTGTCAATAATGTTAATGCTATCATACATGCGAAACTGTATAATTCCGACTGCATATTTAACACTGATCAATCTCGGTTTGAATATGAAATGACATAAAGTAGAACTCTGTCCGAACAGGGTGAAAAACATACTACAGCATTAATTCAGTCCATGCTTTCAGTTACACACACATTCATACATCATCTAAATTCACTTCTCCCCAGTGACCCAAGGGACTCGCTTTTATATTTGTTTCCAAGAGCCTTATGGCATGTTCGGTCCTAAAGTAAAGGAGCAGTTAGCACGACACACTCCCTTCAATGTTGCCGTTGATGCGAGCCGATCAGACAAACTGACTCGACAACATGTAAAACGGTGGTTAAAAGAAGTGTTTATTCCTTATGTAAAAGATGATTCACTGCTTTTGCTCGGCTCCTGCACTGGACAAACCGATGAAACTATTTTCAGCGCAGATGATGTGTTTGACCTGTTACATAGCAAGAACATTCCCCATGAGGAAAATTCGGCGGGCCGCCGGTGGCCCACCAACCATGATGGCGGGCCACCAGAGGCCCGCCGCGTTTTCCTCATGGGGTTCGTATTAAAGTCATACCACGAAAAAACACAAGATTTATCCAGCCACTTGATGTCTACTTTTTAAGCAGTATAAGCTGGTGATTCGCAGGCTTGAGGATTATTTTCGGCATAAATTCATCTCTGCTGGTACTTAAGAGAAACTGCATGATAGAGTATTTCTCATGAAACTGGACTCTGTGGTTCATCAACAGGTTTGTTCTGCGCTAAAGGATATGATCACATATGCGTGGCAGAAATTTGGATATCTGACGAGCGACATAGTTACTGCGTTTGGAAATGCTCTTGAGGCTCTGTTGACAGTGCGCGGTGACCATAGTGACTTTTCCCAGGAAGACTGTGACCAAGGAGCGTTTGTGAAGTGTTTCTACTGCTCCACGCTGCTTTGTTCTGATCATTTCGTTCTGGAACCACATCATCACCCCTGAATATGTCGGAACATACCAACTTTATATCGAGTGTGCGGCTAGGGCGAGAAATGTACGTATTTTGCCATACTATCTATGGCTTTTCTGTTGTATGTATTGGTGTATTGTGTTCATTTATTTTGCGCCTGTATATTACTGGTATATTACTGGTATTTCTTCAATCGTTGTCTCACATGCTAACGTTTCTTGTACTCTCGACTGACACCTATCACAGGTCATTTATCTTTGCGAATCGATTCTGACGTACTTTATTGTCACAGATTTGTTACCTTTCGTGCCACAGCTTTTCTGTATTCTTTTCCGGCTCCATGTCTTGTGGTCCATCCTCCATGCCTTGTGGTCTGGAAGATATGGAGGATTTTATTTAGTGTTGCAGCCCCAAGATAGTTCTTTTTATATATCTCGAGAACGGTTCGCGATGTCGATTCCACACAAACGCCATTGGAATTGCTGCGCTGCAGGAAGTCCTGATGTTTAAATTTCCGCATTATGTCCACTGGGACTTTTCTTTCTACGACTACTCTAACATGTGCCTTTTTCGGGTGCCTCTGTTATCAAACTCGTTAGTCACTGGATGCTGTGGTTTACCCCCCTACTGTACATTTTTTTCATTCTGCAGTATTGTACATTGTTCGTTTCTCTGTACGGACCCCATACTTTCTCATCTTTAGAGCCCCATTCTCCCTTATTTGGCAACACTGATCAACCACCTTGTGCTTATTTTCTTTCACTATTTATGCCAATGATTTTAATGCCATCAAATGGTATACGTTCTATTCGAAAAACTATTACTTTGTGTTGGAGTGGCAACACTGCTTTGTGACACTACTGCCATGTTCTTAGTCACGTGTCCCCCTCCCGTAGGTATCTGGTTACCTGCACACATTTTTTATTGTCTGTCTTTTTCAGGAGTTTTTGGGGTATAGCTCGGCACAGCCGCACCCAGTCAATCCCTGGTATATCTATTATACGTAGCGGGTAAACAAGTCATTTCAGCACCGAGTGACTATCACCACGATGATCAGCGATATAAAATTAGTCAGGGTACAAATTTTCTTAAATATCTAGCTGTCATGCTTCGCATACATCCCTTGTGAGATACGTCACTTTGTGATGGTCTTTTTATAGTGGTCCCTGTAAACGAGACGCTATTGCATTTGAGTCGGTGTCAACAAAACTTTTTGGGAGAGGATGAAACCGGACACATCTTATAGTTTCGAAGGCGTTGATCACGAATTTGCCCTTTATTTTTCAGTGGCTTCACTAGAAAGTCACTTTTGGGGAGGGGGCAAAATGATAAATTACGATAAGTTATGGTGTTGATAAAACATATTTCCGGTAACTCAAACCCAACTTTCATTAAATTTTCGAGAACTCTCATTACAAATATGAACTTTATTTTTCAGTGGCGTGGTTAGAAAGTAACTTTTTGGTGGTCAAATTGAAAATTTACGATAACAATATTTTAGAGCTCCCCTGTCTACAAATAATTTTGGGGGATATTATATCCAAGCTGCTCTTATAGATTCAAAGGCGCTGATTACGAATCTGACTTTATTTTTCAGTGGCGTGACTATAAAGTCACTTTCGGTGGGAGGGGGCAAAGTAATAAATCACGGTAATTTCCATTGTTTTAGAGCACCCCTTTCTACAAAAATTTTGGGGAGAATCTGAAACCGGACACATCTTATAGTTTCGAAGGCAGTGATTACGAGTTTGACCTTCATTTCTCAGTGGCGTGACTAGAAAGTCACTTTCCACGGGAACAAAGTGATAAATTACGGTAAAAAATATTATATCAGCAGAATCAATGTAGAACTATCGAAATGTTTCTTTAGCAAGAATCAATGGAGAACACATTAAGGCTAAATAAATTTAAATGCTTGATTCTTGTTTTCAAGACGATAAATTACAATAATTTCTAAAGATTTATAAATTATAGACAGGGACAGCCACCTTTTGCTGGTATGAGATACGACATTGGGTATGCAGTAAATGAAACAGTTTGTGTTGAAAGTGTGTGATGTACGGTATTAATTTTGAGGTGGGCATAGACCCGAACCCCCTACTGACTTGGCCGACCATCGAAGTGTAACAGTTTTTTATTTCATAATATTCGTGTGTAAAATATAGTTCGATATGGTTAAAAAAACACAAGCGATAGGGTAACTTAGAATTTTCGGGGTTATAGCCCTGCACTGATATAGCTCATTTTTATAAGGGACTTAATTTCTGTGCAAAGTTTGGCTTGATTCGTTTCGGAAATACAGCCGATAGTGCAAGTTAAACATAGAACATTTGGGCCGGGGGGTGGGGAAACCCCTAACACCCGACAAAATGCGCCCATCTTCGAAAGGAACGGAATTTTTTTATCCATACTATTCGTGTGTAAAATTAGATTTGATTCGGTTAAGAAATGCAGCCGCCATCGCGAACCAAAAACGTCGCTTTGAGATACGCCACTTTGCGATGGGAATGTTTTATCTGAACTGAGATACGTCAAATCTACTTTTGTTAATAACTTTTGTATGGCTTATCATAGAAATACGTCGATTTGAGAGAAGAGAATATATAACGTAATACGATATTCTAACGGCCCTATCTCAAAACTGCCAAATATTGAGATACGCCACTTTGTGATGGGAGCGACGTATTATCCAGCAATACATTTTACCGTGACTGTACAGATATAAGAAGTTTAAGCGAGCAATATGTTTCCTTTCTTCCTTGCAACATATCTCAACGAAACTTCGCACAACTTAGTTATTTTGACAAGACGAAGAACGTAGAGTACGCCCGAAACAAAAAAATGACCCATATATACGAGGATTGGTTAAAATATCGCAAATCCAGTTTTCAACATATCTCAACAAAACTTCGCACAACTTAGTAATTTCACAAGATGAAGAACAGAGTACGTCAGAAACAAAACATTTGATCCATATATACAAGGGTTGGTCAAAATATCGCAAATACAAATTTTCAACAAAACTTTGCCCAACTTAGTAATTTCACAAGACGAAGAACATAGAGTACGCCCAAAACAAAAAAATACCCATATTTACGAGAGTTGGTCAAAATATCGCAATTTCACCATTTTCAATATATCTCAACAAACTTTGCACAATTTACTAATTTGGCAAGACGAAGAACATAGAATACGCACGAAACCAAAATTTGATCTATATATACGAGGGTTGGTCAAAATATCTCAAATCCACAATTTTTAATATATCTCAATAGAACTTTGCACAATTTACTGATTTGATAAAACGAAGAACATAGAGTACGTCCGAAACGAAAATTTTGACTTATATATACGAGAGTTTATCAAACTATCTCAACAACCACATAGGCATGAGAAAATACGCTACTTTCCACCGTACAAACGAAACAAAAGTGTAAAATGTTTCCCGGTTCTGATGGCGTACGATAACCAGCTTAATATTCTTTAAATCTTGTTGGTTTGTCTATTTACTTACAGTGATCAAAGAATCCTTGGAAAAAAGACAATCCACTAACACTTTATCTTTTGGGTCCTTCTCATGTTCTGTTACACGAACGACATGTTATTTCTGCACTTTAACATGCTTAAATTGTGAACAACTTTGTCACCAAACAAAGCTGGCCGCGTGTTGACAACAGCATGAAGTTTTATACTTTATCACCAGAGGGATATACCATTGCTTGAATTAACATCGGTTTGCCCATATCGACCGACATTGATCAATATAGATATCGGTTAACGACATGAATCGTTATAATGCCATGACGAATGCTCTAGTTCTAATTTTAATTTATTCATTATGAAAAAAGGTTTGTAAAAATCGATTTATTCTTAGCAAAATATAGTTTTAGAAAATAGGTAAATTAGTGATATCGATAATCGGTGTCGATCCCACATCGATCGACATGGTCTCAAACGAGACCCCTCTCTCGTCCGCATTTAGGATGTGGAACGATATGGGTCCCATAACCGACCAATCTGAATATGCTACTGGGGTATCAAACATTTGTTGAAATATGATTAAAATAAAACGTACTTTTTAACCAATAACTGTTAATCAACGAATTAAAACAAAAATTAACATTCAAAACGCGTCTGTGTCCTACTGGAGTAAATTTCTAATTTCAACATTTTAGTCTAGGAATCCAACCCAGAAATCTCAGAAATCGCGGGAAAATTCCACGAAATTAGATTATTTTTAACAATTACAATATTTTGCGCTGTCACTGTCTCATTTTCTAATTTAAACACTTTAGCCTCGAGATCAAACTCACGGCCCCTTGAAAGCCTCGGATATGAAATTTCACAAAAGTCGGATAATTTCTAGAGATTATAACATTTTGCACTACAACAATTTCGGATTTCACATTTTATTGTTTTTGGTCTCAAATTTGTAATCATCGTCCCATGAAAGCCCCAAATATAAATTTTCTCGAAAATCAAATGTTTTTTAACAATCAGAATATTTCACGCTCCCTCCATCTTCGATTTGAAAATTCAATATGTTTGGGCTGGAATTCGTAATCAGCGTCTTTCGGAACACCCACTTATGAAATTTTACAAAATCTGATAATTTTTAAGAATGTATTACTTTTCGGGTTGCCGCCTTCTTGGATTTCAATGTTTTTGAAACAGGAATCGACCTCAGAGCACCTTGAAAGACCCGGATTTAAAATTTCAGGAAATATCAAAATATTTTTACAATTATCATATTTTGCGCTGCCGCCATATTGGAGTTAAAAATTCAACATCTTTAGGATCGGATTCGTAATCAGCGTTCTTCGGAACACCCACATATGGAATTCAACAGAAATATGTAAATTTTGAAGATTTTATCACATTCCAAACTGACGCAATTTTCGGTTTCTCATTGACAACGGAATCAAACGAATATCCGATTTTTAACAATTTTGAAATTTCGCAAAATTCAACAATTTTAGTTTCGGAAATGAATTCAGCACCGCTTCGAATTCCCACATATTAAATTTAACGAAAAACTGACGACTTTTGCAATTATGATATTTCGCGCTGCCGCCATCTTGGATTTCAAAAGTGTATATTTTTATTCTCAGGTAATGGACCCAGAGGTCCTTCAAGCACCCACATATAAAATTTCACGAAATTCTGATGATTTTTAGCAATTGTGACATTTCGCGCTGCCGCCATCTTGGATTTCAAAAGTGTATACTTTTTGCCTCGGTAGTGGACCCAGGGCTCCTTCAAGCCCTCACATAAAATTTCACGAAATTCTGATGATTTTTAAGAATTGTGACATTTCGCGCTGCCGCCATCTTGGATTTCAAAAGTGTATATTTTTGCCCTCGGTAATGGACCCAGGGCTCTTTCAAACCCCCATATATAAAATTGCACGAAATTCTGATGATTTTAATAATTGTGACATTCCGCGCTGCCGCCATCTTGGATTTTAAAAGTGTATATTTTTTGCTTCGGTAGTGGACCCAGGGCTCCTTCAATCCCCCAGATATAAAATTTCACGAAATTCTGATGATTTTTAACAATTGTGACTTTCGCGCTGCCGCCATCTTGGATTTCAAAATTGTATATTTTTTGTCTTGGTAATGAACTCCTCCCCCCCCCTCCTAATCCGACTATCTTTTACAATGATGATGTTTCGCGCAGCCGCGGTCTTGGATTACAAATTTTAACATTTTTAGGCTCGGAATTGTAGTTAGCGTCCCTTGGAGCTCCCAGAAATGTTGGCGTTAAAATACCTATGGAATCACGTTAATAGTTTTTTAGTACTTAATTAATTATCTGTTGTATCAAAGCTATAAATTTGAAATTATACTATGATAAGAATAATAGTATCACAGTTAGCAACATTGTGTATGACGTCCTTTACCAAGATAAACGGAGGGGAAGGGGAAATTCCAGGACTTTCGAGCGCTCGAAAAAGTTTCGAGCCCTCGAATCCAGGATTTCGAGCAAAAGTGTTCGAACAAATCTATTCGAGCAGATTTTGTTCGATCATACGTATTTTTGTGTTTTGAGCGCTCGAAATCCGCTCGTTGCACACCTCTAGTGGCAACTGGGGCAACCGCCCCAGGCCCCGCGTTCCGAGTTGATATTTTTCTTACTCAATGATATAAAAGTTGATTTGTAAAAAAAAGTTTACAAATAAACTAGTTCGTATAGTTTCCATGCGAAATGTAATGTGAAATGAAAATGAATAAAGAAGCAAGGGGAAAAGATGCCCCCTTTTTTTTCATAAGAAACCGTTGTTCATTAAAAAAGAGAATATTTAGTAATAAATTTAGGGTTAGGAATGAAAGGAGGAAGTGAGAGCAAGCATTTAGGGGGAAGTTGCTTACTGCTTTATCGGCTTTAGATGTAACATTTCGGCGCTCAGCGATTTTTACTTGTACTTTGGCCCTGCTGGGTCATTATTGCCCTAGGCCCCGCGCTCACCGCCTCTGCCAACAATACCTAAACAATGCTTACTAGAATTAATGATGGGAATATATTTATCACAACTCACGAAAAGGACGCATTACATGTGTTTGCTGTTGCAAACTTGCATCAACCTTGCACAATGCGCAGCAAGTTTGCACTTAACCGGAGCACACACAGCGTGGCGGTCGGGCGACCGCACTCCGGACTTTTACCTCGTCGTAAACAATCCGGGTGACCCCGGGGTTGGGCTTTGCACGAACAAGACGTGTGTGAGTATCTCTATAATAAAAAGCTATATTCATGATTTAATTTAGAGAAACATAAAATTTTCAATACACGTAAAAGAAACACTGCCTCCTTCTGGTTAACTTTTAAAATGAGATTCAGACCTAAACAATTACTGAAATAACTGATTTAGTTGCATGCGATTTCGATGAGTAGCCAAATGAAATGTGTTTTATTATGTGTAATAGGAACTAAAACATTGGAGGGGGCTGATCTACATATACGCTTGCAATTAGGGTGAGTAGCCAATTGAAACCGTGTTTCATTCCATGTTATGTATGTAAATCATGTCTCAGTGAAAGATATTACTATTACGCACATCGGGATTATCACTTGAAACAAATATTCTTTAATTTCAGTTTTCATCTCTTCATTTTAAGAACGTCTAACACTGCGTTACCACCTGTACTTTCCCTATCCAAGAACAGCGTGGAACCTAGGACTAATTTTCAAGTCCGCTAGCGTTGCTTGTTTGCGTGCGTTTTGGGTGAGTAGCCATTTGATATACGTGGTATTTTGTGGTGTAGTTTTATTACGGGTTGTAATGCGTGTTTCAATAGGCTACTCACCCAAATCGCACGAAAAGCAAGCAACGTAAGCGGGCTTGAAAACGAGCCCATACCGTGAACGTTATCTTACTCATTGCACATGTGTCGACTTCCGGTTAACGCTTCACACGTGTAACGTGTGCTTCCTGCTTTCACTGTAATTTACTTTGTGTATTACTTTTATTTTAAAATTTAAAATAAGAGATTAAGAAAAGAATAGTAAAATATAACATTCCTGTTAAAGAAACTTAATTTCCACTCAGTATAAAAAAATGAATGCAAAATCTCGCTAACAAGAAATGACCTGTGACATCTACCGTGCGCCGAGGTTACTAGTGAAATATGATCAATTTTCTTCGTTCTTTTTCTTATTATTAGTATTAAAACATTCTACTTTTATTCAATTATAATCAAATAATGTGTTAATTCATTTATAGAACGGCGTATTTCTTACTCGAATAAAAAGCTAAGGGCTAAACGTTGAGAAGTAGCCAATTAAACACGTACTCCAACTCAAAATCATGTTTCACTCATAAGAACAACTACTAAACAGAGTCTTCACGTTAATAAATCTGATTACACCTTAGAGAAATACTCCCTCTGCCTCCAAAGAAGGTTTCCTATACAATACAAACACTGAAAGATAATTTTTTAATGAAATCATAATTTCAATTTATTATTCTTTAATTTTCCGTGTCTCGTCTTCATTTGAAGAACGTCCAAGGCTGCATTTCCAGTATACTTTCCTTTTGCAGGGTGCCGATGATAACTTCCGGTAGCTTCATCACCATCTTCCGCCTAGTGCATGTGGCATGTTTCAGTGTGTTATCTAATTTATTCTGTCTGTGTCGTAACTTTAATTTGATTATCAAAATAGTATTTCTTATAGTTTTAAAATTTAAAATTAGAAATTATTAATAACATTTTTAAAACGTGAAAAGTCTCATTCAAAGAAAGTACATTTCAATTGAACGTAAAATGGATATATCTTTACAGTGTAAAGCTTACTATAGTGACATCTGGTGATACTCCTTAATAATGTACCCCAACGTGCCTACTGCCTTGTGCAGTTCAGGAGTGCAGAATACAGCCCTCATCATGCGTTCTTCGTCTGTGTGGTTGCAGTCGTTTATGTTTTGCTGTTCCATACAGGTACGACACAACCCAAACATGAGTCGTCCATTACACGCATATGGAAGTAAGGGCAGTTTAAGGTCTTTTGGGGCTAAAATGGTGCAGTCTACCAAACCATTGACGCTTAATATATTATTGGGAACGTAGTTTTTTCTGATTGTGGGTGTACCTGTTGGAAGTGGCTTACGCGCCATCACCCATGGATACAGGGACCTCGTCCAACGTACATCCTCCTAAATTTTCGATATCGATCCCAGCTGCCTCACTCAATGCCTTGGCTTTACGAAGCCATAATAGTGCATCATGTTTTAGTTCCCATGCTTTGTTATACTTTTTTTCCTTTCGACCTTCGTTTTGAGTCATGGCAAGAACAAGGCTTTGCGGAAGACAGTAGATATCGTTTTTCGGTTTAATCGTATGTTTTTGGAAAAAGTCCACATACTTCAGCAGTTTTTCCTGTGTTCGTTGTCTTTTCGTTCTGCCCATACCAAGACGTAAGTCAACAAAATGAAATTTTATGCTCACTTGTCCTAATAAAAAATTTTGATTCGAATTTAATACGTTTTGAATTGAGCGTAAAATTACATCCTGTGTCATTTCATTCCTCTTCCTCCAGGGTACGTACATCGGTCTACTAAGTTCCGACCTCGAACTTTCAATTGTAAGACCAAGGTACGCCCCTGCAGGTACATCAGGAATTATGTTCGCCATTGCAAAGGCAAAAAGATCTGACACGTACTGTTCTGGATTCACCAGTGTTATTTCCTGAGGGGCTAATACGATTTCTCTTCCTTGAATTCCAAAATTTGCAAACTCCCGACGCATACGGGACACGATATTAAATAGTGGAACATTTTGATTTCCAGCACCGCCATACTGATTATCAGGGGGTACCCACATTTCCCATTGTGACTCACCTGATACTCTATTTTCTAACTCTACCATAATACGATGCTGTTCTCCCTCATCTGCAGTCGTAACAGGAGCGTCCACGATACTATTAACGAACTCCTGTGTCGCTGGACTCGCACACTGTGTTACTGCATCGCAATTATACTTGGAGCATCCTGGTTGTACATCCCTCTGGGAAGGCCCTGGTTGTACTTTTTGTTTGTTTATGCGATCGTATTCCTTAGCACTGGAATACGCCTCGTTTTTACCACCGATGTTATTGTTCATAAGTTCCACAAGCTTCCCCTGCCCTTCCTGCTCAGGTGTAAAACAATGTAAACTTACATTTGCCTCCAGGTCCTCCGCTACAATTGGACTACCTGCAGGCATTGAGCATTCCGGCAATACATTACAATTGTTTTCGACCATGATGGTTGAGTCATCTAATGTGAACGGTTGTATGTTTACATTTGCCTCCAGGTCCTCCGCTGAAGTAGGACTACCTAGAGGCAATATAAACTCAGGATCGTTTTCCATGCGGTGTACACCACTCTGTTCATTCCCGCCGAATATGGCTTTCAATGTAGCGTTCATTTGTGGAGTACCACGCACTTGGGGTGAAGATTGCATTTGATTATAAAAGCGTCGTGCGCGACTTTCCCCTAACAGACGAGACACTACATCTCGATCCAAACGATCTGATATCCCATGACCATAAAAACGAACTTGGCTGTATTTTTTCATCATCAGCTGCATTTCTCGTTCACACGCATACGGCTTTATACTAAATAAATCACAAAGGTCGGCAAGTGAGTGGCAGCTATCAATGATATGGTACATCTGTTCAGGGAATAAATATAACATATCATTGATAAACCGTCTATATGCAATGGGGTCGCTGGGACGCTGGCCTTGCATTTGTAAATAACAAATTTGCCTCCAAGCCCCAACCACTACCATTCCACCCTCTTGCCATCCATTCTCTTCCACAATGTATGTAATTATCTCATCGATCATATTGCTTTGCAGTTCAGCTTCCAGATTCTGTAATAAACAAACAAAAAGTAATCCTTAGTATCGCCTACTCACCTCAACGTCTACCTGTGGAATGAGGATTAGTACAGTATATGTCATCATATATACTATTTATGTTATATTTTTTCATTAACAATATTTTATTTAAAAGAATTTACTTGCCATCAGTTACCAGATTTAGTCTTATCATGTTGCTTAGCATTACATATTTGTTTTATCATTCTAGTTATGAATCGTAATCTGTTGAATTGCTTGAATTGCAGTTTTACTTTTTTATTGTAATCAAAATATCCTTTTATTTCTTCAAATCAAAATTTTCTTTTCTTGCAACAAAAAACTATTTTTATAAAAGGAATAAATTCATTACGATCTTGTATATTTCAAGAGATAATGACAGGCTAACTATATGTATCTACGTGTTACATAATGTATGATTCACTTACAGCAAATGGATCCATGTTGATGTTTGTGTTCACATTCCATGCTGACATAATGATAGCGGAGGGTATGCGCACAGCGGGATCTGAAACAAGTGTCAAATTAGTGCATTGTACTAACCATGTTATTCCTGTAGATGAAAACTACATGACTTATTTTATACACTACTTACTTTGTTACACTTGTATGTCTTACATTTACATCTGCTTAGAGTTGTATTGCATTACATTTTTGTTTATCATAGCGAATCTGATACTTGTTCATGAATTCTGGAAAGTAAACACACTTTTCTTTTTCTCTGTTATTTTTACTTTAAATGCAATTCCAGAAACTCGACTTGTATTTTTCAATGAATAATTTCAATGCATTAAAAAAAGTTAAAACACGATACTATTACAACGGAACACATTAGCATCCGTGTACACTTACCTAATCAAGTTTATTCGTACACAGCGTCCAGGTAATTCCGTGTTATTGCAAACCTGTAATAAACAAAGAATAACTTTAGTATCTTTTAACATAACATTTTTTTAATTTCAACATTACCATAGCATGTGTTGTTACTGTAAACTATTCTTTGGAGTTATTACTTAAACACTGGTTACAATGTTATCATATTTCTTTTTACTGTTTCTTTCTTATTATTTTATTTTAACTGTATGTGTGTACTTATACCACCACCTTAAATTATTTCTTTCTATGTATCATAGTATATAACTTAAAGCATGCTACTTTTCGAACTGGCAGACGATACTTAGAAAAATTTCATGAAAAAAAGTGTTTTACAAGTGGTGTTTAATATTCATTTTTCATCATGGGGAACAACATATTAAAAAATGGGAGTGACATTTTTTACTTTTTTCTTTAGTACTGCCACTCGGTACTTAGAAAACATCCGTATTACCTTCTCTAGTATTCACAATTACAGGTTTATGTATTGCGGTAGTAAAACACATGTTCCAGTAATACATTACGCTGTCTTACCTTCCCTATTCATCCTGCATTACAGATTTGTACAAGTTTTTTTAATTCGCAATCATGTACACGTGTAGTTACTCTTATTTTCTAAAAGCATAGAGCATTATACGTGTGTAGAAGTGCAATTAGAATTCACCTCACTTTTTATTTTCTCCATCATTGTTCATTGTATGTCTTAGTTTCTGCAATATGTTGTATAGATCCCTAGCCTCTACAATTTGTAGGTCTTTTCTCTTCCCTTTTCAAAGTTTATTACTTCAGTGCCTTCGTTTTTTATGTATATGTACATAATTTAGCTTTATTTTTCCACGCCATCCCCTACACTACATAACAATCATACCTACGCTATGCCAACTATCCCTTTCATATATTATTATTATTATTGAAGCAAACGCTTGTATTACTTTCCATTCTTAGCGTTTATTTCGTATGTACCGTGTAGGACTATTATATTACATAATTAAGTCTTCTCATTACACTTATCAATTATTATTATTATTTTCTTTCTTTGTGTAACACAGCCCTAACGATGTGTATCAGTTCTATAGCTAATACTAATAACGTGTGCTGGTTCCACAGTCTGTCCACAAATGGCGCGCGCGGTACAATTTTCCACACGGCTCGCTGTGTGGCGCTTCCACTTTATCGTTTACTGCAAAAGGTGAGGTGTAAAGACTGCGTGCATTGGGTGTATTTATATTCAGGTACGTGCTTGTGTATAATTCTATGTGCTAGTGGTTTTAAAAAATGATCCGTTCTACAAATACTAACTTTGTCTTGATTTTCCAAGGTGTTCCTATTATTCAATGTATTTTCCAGGCTGTTCTTTTCCTTCTTCTTATTCTTCTTCTTATTATTATTCCAGGATGTTTTCGTGAATTGATTTATGAATACTTTATATATTCTTCAATATTGGCTTCTCCAATCTGTAATAATAAAAGCGAAAAACACAAACATTAATATTTCGTTACCATCCATGAACAAAAAAATAATTCAGTACACTTTCTTTTTTTATTCTACATTGCACCTATCATTTTTTACTACAATATCTTAATTACCAGTCACAAAAACCTACTGTTTTCGGCTTCTGTAATATCTCGGTTACATTCATTAGCTTCTCAACTCTATCCCTTGATTCCCTTATCTTCTGCAGTATATCATTCACCCACCTTACCTCTGTCATTTCTTTTCCTTAGCTTCTAGAATCTCATGTTCCCCTTCCCCCTCCCTTCTGGAGTATGTTTGCTATTATTATTTTTACATTTCACCACACCTATGTATATAATCAATTCATACACTGCTATTGCGCTCAATGCTTGCTCTCAACTCCGTGGTTTGCTCCCAGTGTACGCCCCATGTGCTAAAGCTTCCACTACAACACGTATTTTTCTTACTTGTTTCCCTTAGCTTCTGCGATATGTCACTTGCTTCCCTTAACTTCTGGAGTATGTCACTTGCTGCCTTTTACTTCTACAGTATGTCACTTGCATCCCTTAACTTCAGTTGTGTCCCTTTGCTTCTA
>JAGDQP010008499.1:0-62738 GCA_022664845.1 Lepisma saccharinum
AATATAAGAAAACTTTCAAAAAGTCGTGAACTTGGATCCAAAATGGCCACCCCAAAAACCCAATTTCCAAATCATTGAAGGTAGAGAAACGAAATTTTCTTTGAAGGTGTATGACCAAGAGTAGGTTACAATAAATGGGGCAAACCTTCCTTTTGGGGGCGCAGCCCCCCGTTGTAGGATGCAGATGGATACCATGGTGGTGTAGTGCTGCAGGGAGATTTTGGTTGAGATAAAGGAGGAGCAACCTCTCAAAAACACTGAAGTTGGGGGCCGAACCTCCTACGGAGGTCTGGGGGCAGCGCTCCTAGCTAAACAAAGCGAGTGTATATATATATGTATGTGTGTGTGTGTGTGTGTGTGTGTGTGTGTCTTGTGGGGTATCGTTGAACAGCTGTTGATGAATAATCTACAAGACAATAAATGGATTCTCGATAGCTCTCATATAAGGCGAGATTTGAATTTTTGAAAAAAAAAAAAACTTCGAGATCTACCTCAGCCTGTAGGTCTACCGAAAGGGATTTTTTTTTATTTTAGGATTAGTTACTACTTATTTTCTCAAGGTTGGCGAAAACTTAACCACATATACTCATAAAACATAGGAAAATAATATTATAAATGCTCACCTGATTGAATACTGTCTTTGCAAGATCATTCCTGTATTTGTTATTGCATTTCTAGCCAATATTCTAACACTTTTATTATAATATTTCACTAGACAACTTCTTCGTAGGGCGCCTGCCGCCATACCGTTGGAGCTGAGTCAGACAAACAAAGAACAAGCGCATATCTTAAGACTTGAGAGAACAAAAGACAAGCGCATAGCGTAGGTATTGTACGAATGTCTAATAGATGTATATTAGCTATTCACCGATCGACACGTTGCAGATATCAATCTTTATTATCTCTTAGACGTATAATAGTTGTCAAACTTAGACCTTAGACGCTATGTAGCTCCCTATACCTGCTTCAGATATCTATTATACATAATGTGCTATGTGGGTATCGAGAGTTCCTTTTATGTGATTTTTGGAAGAGGGATGTAGCTCCATAGTAGTCGCTGACAAATGCAAGGAATACCGGAATATTAATTCAGTAACATTTGTGATTAATTTGACGCTCACTGGCATTTCCAGAATAAAATTTGGGATTTTGATAACACTCCGTCCACCCCTTTTTACGTTCCTTTCCCCCCAAAGGGAGGGCCTTTCCCAAAATAATGTTCGAGACGGCTGTACTAGCATTGTGGATGAGTGTTATTGCATTTTGTTACAAATAATACTCATTTGCGCCAAAATCCTTACAAATAATAATTGGAGAAAACTGTTTCCAAAATGTAACATTAAAACTGAAATAAGGAAAATGAATTTTTGTGTTTACGCCCCCAAAAGGGGGCCTAAACAGTGATTTTCTCCTATTTACTTTATAAATTTGAAAAATTCAGACACTTTTAAATAAGAATGCCAAATTTCACATTAATAGAGTGAGAACTTGGCCTTCTCCCAGTGCTGTAGAAAATTACACGAATTATGGAACAGTATATATACATACCAGTGCATACATATATACTGTTATATATATATATGCATCTCTCCATTGCTCTTTATGTGACTCTCAATCTTTGAGTCTTTTGGGCATTCAATGTCCAAGTTTCACAGCCGTACATCATCACAGGTAAGACACATTGATTATAAACTTTACGCTTCAGACACATTGGTAGTTTGCTTTTGAATATAAAGTGTAGTCTTCCAAACGAACTCCACGCCATATTACATCTTCCGTTTATTTCATCAGTCAACTCGGCATTCGCTGTTTGGAGCTGGCCTAGGTAAACATACTCATCGACTAAGCCTATTGTCTCTCCGTTAATCTTTATTTCCCTCTTTGCAGCATGTTGATTGTACATTACTTTTGTTTTATTTAAATTCATTTTAAGGCTTATTTTCGAACTCTCATTACTCAGTTCTTGCATTCTGGTTTGTAGTTCTTCTGCACTTGAAGCAAACAGAACTATATCTGAACCGTAGGTGATGAAGATATTCGCCATTAATTTTAATTCCAACTTCATCTAAGTTTAAATTCTGGAACACTCTCTCCAGGACGGCAGAAAACAGTTTTGGAGAAATTGAATCTCCTTGCCGTATCCCTTTTCCAACTCTAAATTTTCGGCAGAATTAAATCTCCTTGCCTTACCCATTTTCCAACTTTAAATTTTCGGTAGTTCCAATTTCGGCCCGCTAGAGTTTTTTTGATGGAGAAGTTCTTTATTGCTGCGCAATACGTCGTGTGCAGCATTTAGCTATAGTTATAACATAAGATCCAACAAGCTACACCAATATTGGATTAAAACCTATATGGATTCCTTCATTTCAGAAATTGATAAGCTTGTTTCCAAAAGCTACTATATCCATTTTTTTTTAAATTTTTGCTCTATATTCATACCGTATAATATACAAGTTCCTGATTCGATTTTGGTATCAGTTTGAATGAGAAAGTATACTATCCACTTAACATCAATGGTTTAATATGACATTTGCTTCAAAATCAAATAAGGAATTTGTATATTACATGAAAAACAGAAAAACAATTTTAAAAGAGTAAGATGGGTAACTAACTAATTCTATGGCTTATGGAACTAGCAAGTTCATCGCCGCAGTAACAAACGTTCGCCATTGGTTTCTATCCTGGGCAATATCAGGCCGGTTTTCATCACGAACACCTACTTCTCGAAGATCTCTTCTAATATTGTCCTCCCAGCAACATCTTGGTCTTCCCAATGGCCTCCTTCCATCTGGCCTTCCAAGGAGGATTGAATATAATGTTCGTTTTTCCCCATTCGAGCTACATGGCCTGCTCACCTTAGTCGTTTAGTTTTCATTATTTTTACAACATCTGGTGAATCATACACTCCGTGGAGTTCTTCATTATGCAGCCTCCTCCACTCTCCAGTCATCTCGTCGCGTATCGGCCCATATAACTTTCTCAAATACACGTAATTTATGTTCATCTGCTAGGGTCGTACTCCAACTTTCACAACCGTAAAGTATTACCGGCAGAATAACCGTTCTGTATATTTTCAATTTCAATTTTCTTGATATTAATCGCGATGGTAGAAGTTTTTGGACTGAATAGAAGCATGCGTTCCCCGATACTAAGCGACTTTTTACTTCTTCCGTGACCTCATTTTTGCTTGTAACGTAGTATGCTCGCAAGTATTTTAATTTGTTTACTTTCTCTATGACCTCATCCGTAATTCTTATGTTTTTATTTCCTTCATTCCCTGTGTTTCGGCTTGTTATCATGTATTTTGTTTTATCTATATTTACCTGTAGACCTATCTCATCGCTAGCTTCTACTAAGACATCGGTGTTGCTTTGTAGTGCATCTATATCGTCCACTATTAAATCTACATCATCCGCGTATACAAACAGTTGATTCAAACCATTCAACGATAGTCCCTTTTTGTCCCCTTTAATTTTTAAAATCGCATATTCTAACGCAAAGTTAAACAGTATTGAGGACAAGGCATCGCCTTGTTTCAATCCGTTGCGAATCTTGAAACTATCTGACATATTATTACCTATCCGTACTCTGCTTATGGGGTCGTTAAGACACATCTTCACTAGTTAAACCAATTTTTTTTCGGAATTCCAAATCGAATCAGGATACTGTATAACTTATAAATGTAAGAAAGAAGTAATGTGTATATGTGTAATTTAAAAGAATGTGTAAATGTATGGTCGTGTAGTGTATGTATGTGTATCACACGGCTGTTCAAAATCCCACACTATTCACTTCCGCAGAGCCTCAGATCTTCGATGTTCACTTAGCTGCAATCCTTTGCCTTCCTGCTCCATCTTCTTGGTCTGCACCATCGACCTCCATTAATACGATACTGGACTGACTGCAGCCATTGAAAATTTCATGAATATGTGAAGCTAGGAAGAAAAGAGGAAACTTAATCTAGTTTGTCCACTTCCAGTCTAAACCAATATGGACCAAATTTTCGATTCTAACTCAGTTTTTTACGCTTGATATCGCTGTGTGGCCCGTTTTTTATTTATGTCTTAATTCTTGCAAAAAACGTAAATATTATTTACAGTATTTTCTATTCTATGCAGAGTGCGGTATACTCTTACACGAATAACTCAGGAATTAAGACTTGAATAAAAAAAACGGGCCACACAGCGATATCAAGCGTATAAAACTGAGTTAAAACTGAAAATTTGGTTAACATTAGATTAGACTGGAAGTGGACAAACGAATTTAAATATTTGCTCTGGCGTCTATCTATCAACACTAAGTAGTTACTCCAGTATAGTTTAAGTAGAGCTCGATGGTCTACACATAAGAACAACAGTGCTGTCCATGACCGAGTTTTTTTCCTTCTTTCCAGACTTTTTTATGTTTACCCAGGGAAATATCTAGCACCCGTGTTAGTAACAGTCTTATACTGTGATCTTGACCATGCCACATGAGCTTTTAACATGATACGTAATGGTCTCGCTTCATTACTACTATTAATAAATATCAGTGATGTTATATGTTCGACGTCATTAATTCTATGCTGTTACCGCCCATTAAATTCATATTATCCAGATTAGTAAGGACAAAATGTACGTAAAAAGATATGTTAGAAAGTCTAATAGTCACGAAGTTCCAAAAAAGACTAGAATGTACGTACATTTTCTACACAAATATTCTCTCGGTGCATTTCTACTTGATAATTCACTTGGACAGAAATCTTTAAACAATTGGATTTAAGAGCGCTTGGCAACACTTCAACCGCAAAATACAAGTCACACGTTTGCATAAATGAACCCATTGAAATCCATGTTTTTATAACTTGTCGGTTGTCGCGCCGCTTTTTGCTGCTTGCGCTTTCTAGAACGAGACCGAAAAAAAAAGTCCTTCAGGTGCATAAAAACATCTATTTGCTTACTTCAGAGAATGGGATGTTTTTGAGGCCATCTGGGGCACAACACGAAACGCCATGCACAAAAGGGTTCTTACAGGGTGGTTAATTACCATAATTAATGTTATTTATGTATTAGGTACATGACGTAGGTTCATGCCTACATTTACAAAAAATTGCTTAACTTCTACTAAAAACATAATACTAACCTAGATGTATAACTTTCACCTCTATTGGATTTTATAATGCACTCTGACCATTTTTCACAAATAGAAATTAGTTGTTAGTCTTTAATTGGTATCGTAATATTGCAGAAAGATTAAAACTACTTGAACAATACTTAAAAATAAAAATAATAAGGTTTAAATTTTTAAAAAATCTAAAGAAGTTCAGCGACACTTTGTAATTAAAGGAGTCCTGGTTATAGTCGCATGTACTGCCATCTGCCGACAACAGTAGAAAACATTTTATTTCCCCCTATGACAACGTATTACTGCTCGTGCAGGCTGTCGTCGACTTGTAAATTGTAATGAAGGATGTCATATTCGATTCTCACAGTGGGAAAACATTGAACGTATTAGTAGTTAGTACGGTATGCGAGAAAATAAATTGTAGACCCGCTCATGCGGCATCGTGACTGAGGTGCTGCAGGACTTTCCTCAATTCCAATCAGGTATTCTGCCAGACCCCTCAATGGGGAATACCACCTCTTCAAATCGTCTAGCAACCTCCCCAATTTTTAAAAAAAAATACTGTTAAAAATTGATAGAAACCCTGTAAATCTCTACTTACACCCACCTAACTTTGTCTTCACACCCAAAAACTGAAAACCCTGGCAGAATCCACCCGGAGAATACAAAGATTTACCTTAAATAGAAATCTTTTTGAAGACCTTAGTAGCTTTTTCTAATTGCTTTCACAGGAGGCATGTTTACTGTGGGACGTCATGGTTCAGACACGACAGCCTGTAGCTTTAAGGCGTTGTAAAAACAGAATACTAATTTCGGGGAATTCCCTACTTCCTTCTGGGGAATCCCTTGCGCACCATTGCGGAATTTTTAAATACACAGATTTCGATAGTGCAGATTTGAAGTCGTTGAGCGTACCATGCCGCATTATCTCTAGTTGTTGTGGTGTTAGCAATATGAAGTTCAAAAGTTCATTTTCCCAGGTTTTTGGCAGCTTGTAGCTCCGAAACTATGAACATTTCCAAAATTCATTAGAGGAACTTTCGTCTCGTTTTGATGTCAGGAACCACCTTCCGAAGTTTGTCGGTGTAATTTTAAAACGAAGCAGAAAAAAATGTATAAAAATATTAATTATTGTGATTCTACGAAAGAAAAAGCGAAGTGTTTTTTAGTGCTACTTAATTATTTTTCTGGGAAGGTTTATGCAATAATAATGCATCGAACGCGCGTGGATTAGGTTGTACAGAACCTGAGTTCAAGTTCGGAGGCTGGCCATACTGTCTGAGGTTTCACCAGGGTTTATGCTCAGCCACGTATGACAGATGACAAATGTTGGTATGGTACGTTCAAAATATAAGCTTTGGCCGATATCTTTCCCATATCCCAGCCAGAAAGAAAGTTCCCACACGGTCATAAAATCAATTCAATTCAATCAACGTGT
This sequence comes from Lepisma saccharinum, assembly GCA_022664845.1. Lineage (NCBI taxonomy): Eukaryota > Metazoa > Arthropoda > Insecta > Zygentoma > Lepismatidae > Lepisma > Lepisma saccharinum. The sequence goes on from JAGDQP010008499.1 coordinate 6,542, forward strand.
GAACAAATCATACTGATCACTTTCAAATTAATCTTTTTAAGCATTATATATCATCATTAAAAGCGTTAACGCTTATCTCAGTCAGAGGGAAAATAAGAAAGAAAATAAACCGATATTATTTTATCCATGTTATACACTTAAACGCAAACGAACTCTAGGGCCAACTTGTTATCTGGTATCAGGGCCTAAAATTCAACGAAATCACAGCTCCACACTGGTAAAATTTTTATATAGTATAGAAAAACTAGTTTAGTCAGCATTTGTTTTGACATATAATCAGTGTTCTGTCCAGTACATCATGTTTACCTGCGACCAAAAAAATATTATTGTTATTATTATGTAGGAAAATTTTGGCATTCAGAGCAAACAAAATTAAAGGCACATTAGGATACATATTTAATTGTATTGTATTAAACCATAAAATACAGGAAACTTACGAACGGATAATATTTCCTGGGTTATGATTGGTTGTTGAGAGTCTACGGTGCTTCGGCTAAATTTTTGGCGGTTATTGATGTATGTTATCTCTGGTAGTACATATTTCTATAACGGATTCAAAGGATCGTGTAATTTTTATCTACGAAACAACACATTTCATTATATCGGAAAAGTGTAATGTCCTATTGAAACAACAGATAAACGTGCAGTTAGTTGCATATTTTAAAACTATATGAATGCAACCGAAAACGTTTGAAAACTAAATTAGTTAAAAAGTTCCTTCACCTCAAAATTGGCAATGGTTTTCCCTGCCATCTAGGGACACCTATACGTATTAACTCTGGCTTAATATCATATACTGGCAGTTATATGGAATTGAGTAACCCATTGCATAATGAATGTATTGAATCAGTAAGACTTAGTTTGACACGCTAAACGCGTTTAAATGCATAATCCGAGAAAAGTAAGGCACTCACATTAATACCACTCAACACTTTAAGAATTATAGTTCCACACTCCTTTCCTATAGTTCCACAAAGTGTGGAGTACTCCACTCAATTTTAGGTCCTGTCTGGTATTATATTCTTAAAACTATACTGTTCAACTCTTATATTATTTTTGAAACTACATTCTTCTTATAGTGTTAATAATTATCCTATATATCCGAGCTCAATACATTGTGAGGGGCTCACCCTCGTATGCGAATTCGAGCGTATTTTGGGTCCACGATCCCGTCCTTAAAAGCTTCGTTCTCATTTCGAGCTAAATCAAATCAAACAAACAATTACCCTGCATTTTGTCAAGACTGATGGTGAGTCGTTTTTGACTATCCACTATGGATCCCCGTAGAGAATGTACTCGTGGAAGAAAAAAATCTCTCTGAGCTAACTTTCCCCAGGAATACTCTAAAGAGACAATAATAGTTTCCGAAAAATATAGGGATCTTAGTGTTTTCGACACTTGTGCGCATGTAAGTCTGTGGGAGGGGACAGTTTGTCCCGATTTCTTGGCGAGACGTAAGAGGTGACCTCAACTAGCTACTTGTGTCCGTTAATGTTTATACCAAGTTTGGTGTGGATACGTTGAACAATGTGGAAGCAATTTAAAAATATATATTTTTTGAAGATGGTGGCAACACTGACAACTGGGGCGCAATACACAACCCGGAATATAAAAATGTTGAATTGTTATCGGAAGTACGTATGTGTGCTAAGTTTCAAATCGATCGCCTATGTGAACGTGGGTCTAAATAAGCTTACAAGATTTCACCATAATAAATTAATAAGAGGTTGGAAGCACTGACAACTGGGTGCTTCGGAACAGGACAGCCAGCCTTTTTCCTCCTGTATCGGTTAATAATTTTACCAATTTTGGTGTGTGTACATCGAATAGTGTAAGCCCCGGTTCACACATGCGATGCGGCAGCCGTGCGGTGCCCGCACGGTCACCGCAATCAAGCTTATGGGCCATTGAAACAAATGGAGTGGTTCACACATACTGCGGGTGCGGGACGGTGCCGCAGACCTGCCGCATTGCCCATAGCGGTGCGGCGACCGTGCGGGCCCCGCAAGTGCCTTACGGGCCATTGCACAGCATTGGGTGGTTCACACATGCGATGCGGCAGCCGTGCGGTTTGTCTCTCTTGGAATCTTTATTTTTTCAATCTATTCTTTTTTTCTCAGCTGTTCAATTATAAAAATGGAGATTCTTTATATATTTTCTCTATTTTAAGTAGAGAATTATAAGCTGAATAATAATAATAATAAAATAAAGCCTGACCTAATATTAAAATGAATAATTGGAGGTATACTTTTTTTTTTTTTTTTACATTTGGGACATACCTTTCCACCCCTACCTCTCCGCATCCTTTGCACAATTTCACTCCGCACGCCTGATGGACACAACGAACTAAACGTGTTCTCCATGAAATTGGGGTAGAGTACCTGCCTCGACCCCAGACTCGGCGTTGATACACGGAGTCTATAAGGATCTGTTTCCACAAAAGTTCCTCTAATAAAAGAAAAAAGCAAAGAAAGGGGGAGGAAGTTGGGATTTTTTTTCTGTGGCCCAGTTCCCGAATACAAATCTGGACCCTGTTTCCGCGGTTGGTGGGGGGAATTTTTCTTTCTTTTTTCTATTCAATCAAATTTATTACAAACTTGAGCTGAAAAACAAATACATAATTATTTATACACTTATTGATAATAGTTTTATTTGTTTTTAATTATTGCTTTATTTATGTTACTTTATATGTGTTTATGTCTCTATTTATATTTGTTTCCTTCCCACTTATACACATATGTTTTTTTACATTGTTCATCATTCACATATCACACACACACATCACACTCTATTTTAAAATTCTGAATATTAAGTTTATTATTTTAAAGGTATAAATGGGAAACTTATTTTGTATTAAAAAATTATGTTATCCTTACTTACTTACTTGCTCTATGGCTTACGGAACTCGCAAGTTCATCGCCACAGTAGCAAGCGATCGCCATCGGGCTCTATCCTGGGCAAGATCAAGCCAGTTTTCACTACAGACACTTATTTCTCCAAGATCCCTTCTAATATTGTCCTCCCAACGTCGTCTCCATCTTCCCAACGGTCTCTTTCCCTCCGGCTTTCCAATCAAGATTAAATATAGTCTGTTTTTTTTTCATCCAAACTACATGGCCTGCCCATTTTAGTCGTCGCGATTTCATTATTCTTACAACATCAGGTGAGTCGTACACTCCGTGGAGTTCTTTATTATGCAGTCTCCTCCAGTCATCTCATCCCGTTTTAACCCGTATATTTTTCTCGAGACCTTAATTTCAAACACCCGTAATTTATGTTCATCTGCTAAGGTCGTACTCCAACTTTCGCAACCGTAAAGTATTACCTGCAGAATGACAGTTCTGTATATTTTCAATTTCAGCTTCCTTGATATTAATGTCGGGAAAAAGATGATTAATCGGCCAGTACCTACAGGTTCTTCGAAGTGGTAGAGTTCGAGTCCTAAAGGGTCATAAAAATTGTCAGCCTTTAAATAATAATCTAGGAAAAAAATATGAACTTAAACAAAATAATGGTAGCAAACCAGGGTTGGCAAAAACTGACCCCACCAAAAAAGTTCTTTTGTTTAAATACTTTGCTTTATTTATTTATATTACATATGGATGGATATAAATAAGTTTGTTTCTCCTTAATGTTCTTATGCAGCAGCGAGGTTCTGAAGGACAGGACCTACAGCTAAAGCTCAAAGTAGAATCCGAACCAGTACTCGATTTGCATCTGAGAGAGATTGCAAACCACCTGGACTCGAACCCGGGATCCCTTGATTACAAGGCATAAATTATATTAAATTATCGAAGATGGTTTAATATGTGAAATCGTCACCATGAAATTCACACTATTTGTGGCATTTTTGCTTTTATTTATTGGTTTAAACCAATTGGTATTTTGAAAAAATAAAATGGTTTAAACCAGCCAACCCTGCAGCAAACCCCCTCCCCATATAAACTGTCACTCCCACCTACATGAGAATACCTTCGGAAGTTGAAAATTTCCATACTTGCAGGTACAATATTCTCACTATATGGTAGGAAAATTCCAATGAAAATAATAATAATATGGATGGAATTGTCTACGAATTTTCTTGTTCGTAAATGCACTGTAAAATACCATTTCTTAAAATTAATAAAGCAGATTTTATTTTTTCACTGAGAAATAATTTTCATACAAATGAAATATCAACATTATTTCATTTTAAATAAAAATATATCGGTTTGGAAATAGGACCACTGATCTTATTTTAAAACCAGCATGTTCTCAATTTGAATAAAAAGAGAAACTTGAAATTTAATACCTAAGAAAATTATTTCTGCTATTGCACAAACGCGCGCACCTATTGCGTAGTTCTTTAAACTGAGATTCGTCCTTGACGCCGCAGAGTGTTCGCAGACAAACCGCAGCATGTGTGAACTGTTAGTGCGGCTCCCGCACGGTCGCCGCAAGGCTCCCGCACCGCATATGTGAACTGGGGCTTAGGAGTGTCAAAGTGCACCGCTAGAAATGTTAGGGAACACCTTCACACACCAACACTCCTAACGGTGTTTCTCAATACCGGTAGAGGTGTTTGTCAACACCAGAAACGGTGTTGGACACCCCGGATGGGGTTAACTAACATTAGAATTGGTGTTACCCAGCACTGGAATTGGTGTAGAGGTAGAGGTGTTCTGTTACACCTTTTGGGGTGGCAATAAACACCAATATATATATATATATATATATATATATATATATTTTAGTGTAGGAACAGCGTTGCCATTTCGTAGAACAAAGAAAATACATGAGATAAATAAGGATGTATTCCTGCCATCTACTTTAGATATTGTTGCTTTACCCTAAACTTAAAGGTCAACATTAGTTCAAATGCTAAACTGAAGCTGAAGATGACCCACGTACTGAAACTTGATTGAAAGATGCTGATTAAGTGGCCATAAGCATCCCCTACAGTGCAAATGAAAAAAAAAAAATCTTGTCAACTAGTAGCATAGATTTCACTGAGAGGAGTCCAATGATACTAATTATGATGTAAACTGAACGATCTCTGGGTTAGAAACACTTAATTAATAAACGGTTGATCTACCTTCCAGGGCGATCACTCCACTTGCAGACCTCGGGTAAAGTTTCACCAGATGCCTAATATTCTTCCTCCTTGTCCATCTTGACCTATGCTCACGCTGTAGCAGCGTCTTCAGTTGATGAGCATTTTGGGGAGTAGAAGTAGAAAATAGTCGTATCACAGCCCGTTCCAGCTAGTTCAAACATATTCAATTGCAATAGAGTTGGATAGGAGTTCAGGAGCAGTTCAGTGTATTGTGACGTTCGTCCAGCCACTTTGTAGTTATCTAAGTCGAAAACGGTGCGTTATATTGGTGAATAACGACTGATCCTAAAGAGAATGTTTAGATGTTGTTCCTACTATAAATACTATGAACTTTTGTCGTGTGTCTCGTCTATTTGGATCTCCAAAAGGTGCAAATGATCTGTCCCAGTACTAAACTTTCTGTTCGATCGCTAAGAATGTATTTTGAAAGAAAATTTGTTTTACCACTTTACGATTTCTAATTTTGATTTTGGTCCCATTACAAAGTTCTTAGGAAGTAACTATATAGAAATAGAATCATCGGAATTCATTTTTGTGTGTTGAATGTATACGTTCAAATTACAATGCAATGTATTCTTGCATTTTTCTATAAGAGAATTTTGATGAAGATAAAACCTTCCAAATTGGCGGAGATCAAAGGAATACAGTTTAACATAACACTGGCTTAAAACTGTCCTTTCTTGTTTCCGATGTCAAGAAGTAAGTCTTAGATAACAAGAGTCATTGTTTTGGTCAACTACGTCTGGGTTAATCGGCGAACATACAACGAGTTTTGAAATTTCAACAACAGCATTAGGGAACGGAATAAGGACAATGTGGATACAAAAAAAAAAAAAAAAAAAAAAAAAAAAGGAGTTTTCTTCAACTGCAATCTCTCGAACTTTTCGTGAATATGAGAAAGAACAAAAGACCGCACTGCATTCAGGGCGTTGGATAGACTAATAGATCCTCATAACAGAACTAACTTTGGTTCCTTTATAGGACGTCCTCGTTTGGTGATCATGAACGTGTTATGGCGTCCAAAAATTTACTGATTTAATAAAAAAATCTTTTTCTCATTCTTTGCTCAAATCACAAAAGACCAGTGATTTTGTACTCTTCTCTAACATTTATACTTGGCAACAAAGTCGTTTAAAAGAGGGAAAAGAATACAGAGAAATGACAATGCTTGTGAAAAATCACCTCCTCACTTCAGCACCTGGGCAACATTATATAGAATCTCTGGAAACCAACAGTCTCTACGGGGAGACGACGTGATCTGAATTTGGACCATTCAACACATTAAACAAAAATCCTTTCTGAACTTTCCTCTTTTAGTTTCGAGGCGGGGAAAGAAGAATGAAAAATGAAACATGGGGACAAATATTACGGCAATTATTACCTCATATGTTTGGAGAAGATATTTATACGGATGTCACAAGAAAAGCCATGACACGTCCAAATTTTTATCTCAAAATATAGTGTAAAATATATATATATATAGAAACATGTCTGAAAAACGCCAGGCAATCTGCAGCATTCAGTTTACAGGGATACTGGCAGTAAAGAATCTCCATCCCACCCACCTCTTTCAAAAACCACCCACGCAAATTATATTGCAAGACATATTTCGACTTAACACTTAGATTTCTAGAAAATAATTTCATTATTTATTTTGCATCGTGACGCAGCATCTTCACTCTTTCATCATCCACAAATTCAGTCCGATTCTCGCTACCTTCTGAAGGTCTCTTAGCTCTGAGAAATACAAAGACACCGCAGAATTTCCGGTTTCCCCTTGAATACTACCTTGTTTTATTTGTTGATGATGACTTCACTTTAGGCATTGTTGCCAGTTATTCTTATCATCATCTTTAGCACCAAGAAGCAACATTCGTGGCCTTCAGAAACTGACAACAAATTCCCACAATGTTTAGATCTCTTTTTCATTTAAGTTAACCTTTTCGCTTTTTTCTCAACATTTAGACACTTTATGTTATTAACTTTTTGTTATGTCATTTTCCCTCTCTCTATATTTAGGTGTAAAAGGGAGAAAACTATTTAATACCTAACCTGAAGGACGGAACTATTTTCACTAAAGGCAGCAAAGATATATGAAAATCAAATCTTTTCTAAGTTGAATCTGAACAAAAATGCAGTTGTGGAGCTGAAGAAAGACACACCTAGTGGCCGTACCTCAGTTCGTAGAGCGCTGGTTTGGCATTCGGAAGTTCCTGGGTTCTAATCCAAAGATCGGCCATCCTGACTGAGATTTTCCAGAGCATTTCCTCAATAACACAACGCTAATGCCGAGATTGTACTTCAAACTAGACCTGACCACATCCCCTTTAGGCAAAGACGCCTAAAGGCCATACATACAATTGAATGGATGTGATTAAGAAGGAAAAGATTCCACCTGGGCTTAGTTTTGGGAAACTGTTTTACAGTTCAGTTAATGGTCAAAATTAAAAACCTATAATCATAAAGTTACCCCTGAAGACAATATTGAGTAAGTATAGGTTTCTGGTTTTGACCATTATTAGCGCACCCGTTTGAATGTCAGTGAATAAGGGAAGATATAGGGTTTGTCCTGTGTCTGTATTAGGTTAATGTCATTAACTGTGGAACGCTATTAGGTTAATATCATTAACATAGGATTACCAATAGGACCAGGATCACCTTCACTAGTTTACTTTATTCCCTCTTAATCTACAATTTATTTACTGGAGAGATAACTATGGCCTAGGCCTGTTAGAAGTATGTGGGATGGCGTCCCTAGGTAAGATCCATTCGGACCAGAGATGAGGAAAGTAGTAGCCAGGACCAGGTACAATCCAGACATGCTCATCCAGAATAGCCGGCAACGAGACTTCAACTTGCGTGTTTCCCCAGTGCCGATCCGTGATCTAACCACTATAACATGAAGGCTAAGTTTTAGTGTTGTATGTTGGTTATCTTGATTGTAAATTGCGGACACAGTTTGAGTCGAAGTGGCTTGAACAGCAGTCTGCGCAATTATCCATTGAAACCATTTTTAGCAGCAATATGGATGAGAATAGCAGTTTACCGATATCTGTGTGTTAAAAATGGAGGAGGCCTTTATCCACTAATGGACTGAGAATGGATGAATATAGTGATGACATCAGAGAAGGGGATATATATTTCAGAGCATTAACGTTTCAATGTGATCACTTGTTTTTTTTTGTTTTTTTTTTAAAAAAAAAAAAGAATGCACAATAGGTACGAGAAACATTTAGCTTCGAATCACTCCTTCACAAAGCTTTGTTTCGTTAAAAGAACTTTCTGCTCAGAAAAGTTCATATTGTTCTTAATATTTCACAAATACTATTGCATCATTGTCGACTTCCTTCCGCGTTTGGATCTGATGTTACGTTGGTGACATAGTGTTCCCTTGGGTTGAGAGCCATTATTTTTATCCCCCATCGTATGGTAAACCTTTTTACAATAATTAACAGTTTAGGAAATGTATTCACGAAAAAAATAATCTGAGAATATTATTTTTTCCCTTTTTGTCACAGAAGATTTGTAACTGAAGCTAATCATGCAAGGATCGGGTTTTTCTTTTTCTTGATTTCCCAGCAGACACATGTATTCTGTGCCTGACGCTAACCTCCCCCGAGTAAGGCTAAAGTTTCTTCAAACTTTCCTTCTCCATTTGATCATGTTCAGTGACGGATATGATAAGTTTTCTGGACACACACATTTATGCTTCAAGTCTACTCAAGACACTAACAAAGATTTTTCTGCCGTATGAGTGAATTGTTTGAAGAATTCAGGAGCAGGAGGATTTAAGCACTGTGACTAAAAAGAGACTAAAAAAACCTCGTGTTACGGAATTTTCTGAGAACCTTTCCTGCCAGTGTTGCTAGTAAGTGACAAAGTTCTTCCGAAAATGAATCCAATTTATTTTGTGTTTGAGATTTAATTTCCGTGCGGCGCTTAATTATGTTTCTAGTATCATTAATGTGTTGTGAAAAACTGTTCGTAATGTGTTTTACGTCCGGATCAAAATGTATATTAAGTTTAAATAAGATTATATCGTTTCACAGTAAAGGATAGGCTCTGGAAATTAATAGATGCTATGGCTGAAATCTAAAGATGGTGTACAGAAATGAGGGAAGTACTTTACATATTACACCAGTGTATGATCTGTTATTGTTCAATGCGTTAGATTAAGTCACAGCATTTTGAAGTAATTTTGGCAGATCGATCTTTTAGTCAAAATTGAATATAAGAATAAAAGCCAATGTCATGCATACATGTTTCGACCGTTACTTAAATTTTACGCTTTTCAAACTACTGGGTGGATTATTACTGGGCGGTAAAACAAATGACTTTTTCTGTAGTGTAATATCAAATAATTACGATATAATTACAATTACTGAAACATGGACTAATGAATCTCATTATGACAGTGAATTATTTGATAATAGGTATACTGTTTTAAGACAGGATCGCAATATTAATAAAACTGGAAAGTCAAAGGGGGGAGGGGTACTTATCTCGGCTCTTGAAAAATACAATTTGTGTTTATTGAATAGCTGTGATGATCAATATGAGTGTCTGATTGCTAGAATAACTGTAAAGGGGAGACCAATGTTTATCTGTGTTGTATATTTTGAACCGGTTTCAGGTATAGATTTGTATGATAACCTATTTGCATGCATTGAATCCACTTGTCCGCAAGGCAGTCCTATTCTCCTCATTGGTGATTTCAACCTACCGGAGATAACCGGTACCGAATTCGATTTTGAGCAAAGCGCATCTTTAAAGTGTAGAAATTTATATAATTTTATAAATTTTTATGATTTGAGATCATTCAACAATGTTGCCAATAATAATAATCGCACACTAGATCTAGTTCTGTCAAATCTTGAAAATGTTGAAGTTAATAGAGAATTGTTACCGTTGGTACCGGAAGATATCCATCACCCAGCTATAATAATAGAAATAGTTAACAGAAAGGTCAAGAAAGAAAAGCAGAAAAGTAACACTTATTATTATAATTTTAGGAAGGCAAATTTTCTGATGTTGTATCAGGAACTACAAGCTATTGATTGGGAACTCTTACAAGCGTATCGGAATGTTAATAACTTAGTGAGTAAATTCTATGATATTGTCTATGAAATATTTGATAGGTGTGTTCCTCGTAAAATAAGTACTGTTTCAAAGTATCCGTGTTGGTTCACCAAAGATATTATTAGAAAACTTAAGGTCAAGGCATATTATCATAAACAATCCAGGGTCAAAATCATGAACTCAGCACCTTTCTATCAAGAATTTGCTCGATTACGTAGGGAAATTAAGAAAGACATTAGAATTGCTTATAAGAGTTTTATAATTAATTCTGAAAATAATATTAGTACCAACTCGAGCGAACTGTGGAATTTTATCAAAAATAAAAAAAGGCACCTACCGCCAAATGTATTAAAATTTGAAGGTCAGGAGCTATCTAGGAATGATGAGATAGGAAATGCATTCGCTCAGTATTTTCAATCGGTATTTCTATCCTCCTCTCACACATATAATAATCTTAATGGTGATGCTGTTAGTAATAGAAATGATGAAATAGGGACACTGTGCATTGACCAAATTCAACTAAAGGAAGTTGAAAATGCTATCAAAAATTTAAAATCGAAAACGTCAGTTGGTTCTGATGGTATACCCTCATATGTAGTTAAGGGATGTGTTGATATATTTAAATATCCCCTATTGATAGCATTTAACTTATCCCTAAAAACATGTACTTTCCCCGACAAATGGAAATCTGCCCTGGTTTGTCCTATCCCAAAATCTAATAATACTAGAGACATTAATGACTTTAGGCCAATTGCAATATTACCAGCTTTTGCAAAAGTATTCGAACAAATCTTATACAAGAGAATTGGTAATCATATTCAACCAGTTATTTCAGCTAAGCAGCATGGCTTTGTTTCTCAGAAATCCACGGTAACAAACTTAGCACTTGTTACGGACTACATAGCAAATTCGATGGACGAAGGCAAGCAAGTTGATGTGATTTATATTGACTTTGAGAAAGCATTTGACAGGGTTAATCACAATATATTACTAGAAAAATTAAATCACTATCACTTCTCACCCACTGTGATTAGGCTCCTCTATTCGTACTTAACAAATCGCAAGCAATCAGTTGTCTATAAAGAATACAAATCATATGAATATTCTGCACTCTCAGGAGTTCCTCAAGGTTCGAACCTAGGACCTTTGTTATTCCTCTTATTTGTTAATGACCTTCCTGATTGTGTGTCTGATAATGAAAAATTGTTATTTGCAGATGACTTTAAAATATATACAAAAGTCAACTCTATCGAAGACTGCATAAGACTTCAGCAAAGCTTAGATAATATTGCAAACTGGTGTGCTATTAATCAACTTGGAGTCAACATAAGTAAATGTAAAGTATTATCATTTAATAGAAATAAAACCACTCATCAATTTGATTATTCCATTAATAAAATTGTACTAAACAGACCTACTGTAGTTAAGGATCTTGGTGTCACTTTTGACTCGAAATTGACTTTTAACATACATGTAACAAATATAACAAATGAAGCCTTGAAGTTACTAGGATTCGTAATTAGGACGGGAAGAGAATTCAACAACATATCAACATTGGAAAAAATTTACTATGCTTATGTTCGCTCCAAGGTAGAATATGCTTCTTCTATTTGGAATCCATATCAATTGAAACATTGCCAACAATTAGAGAAAATCCAATCAAAATTTCTTAAATTCCTGACCTTTAAAGAAACTCGAATCTATCCTGCTTATGACAGTTACAATGCAGTCATTAAGAACTTCAATATTCAGAGCTTAGAACAAAGGCGCAACATTGCTGATCTGTTATTTCTGCAAAAAATTGTTCAAAATAAATTAGATTGTATGGATTTAGTTTCGACATTACAGTTTCGTGTCCCATCATCTAAAACTCGCGTTAATAATACTGGTTTCTTCCACTGTAAAAAGGCAAGAACCAATATCTTGATGAGGTCACCAATCTGGAGAATTTGTACTATATATAACCAACTCTGTACAGTTCACAATGATCTGGACGTATGCTATATGTCACCTAAAGAATTTAGAGATACAATTGTCAATAAACTCTGTACAATTACTTTGTAAAGCTTAACACTATAATTAGGCCATTGCCTGTTGTGTTGTCACTAAATAAATAAATCTCGAAAAGTTACTCAAACCGTTTATTATGACTTTTTTTATAAAAAAATATATATTTTGACTAGTTTTGTGAGGGAAAAGTATTGGTGTTTTAATTTTTATTCACCTTGGATAGAAATCAACCAACGAAAAAAAAGAGGAAACATTACGCTTTATAAGCATATTTTTTAATGATATGATGAGTATACCGTAATGAAATACACATGTTTTATAATTCTGTACTACATTACAAACAAAAATTTCCAAATAATTTGTAGCAATTTGAATTACACTAATGATCGTCATGGATAAAGACGCTCTCATTTATAACATGATATCATTTATAACTTAAATTTCATAATCATAAACAATGATGCTGTTCTACTTTGACGAGCGCCTCCCGATCGGAATTTATGGAACTGGATGTGTCAAGGGTCAAAACCGAACCTAACCCATAATTACTAATCTACCTTAATCTACGAAAAAAAAAATGCAAGAAAACATACATTAATAAGAAATGAGCATGTAAAAATATATTTTGAAAAAAAAAATTGCACCCACCCGGCTTCGAACCCGGTTTTTCAACCCAATAAGCCGATGCTCTCTCTACTGAACCACGACAACAGTTTGCAAACATTGCTTTGGACAGCTCATAATACGTAATAAGCAAGATGGCGACTTCCCTGCAAATTCCGAAACGAGATTGTCTGTCTACTACTTTGTAAGCCATTTCATACGAAAATGCTGCTGTTTACAGTACAAAATCATAACATATCTCGATTTCTAACTTAAAATACGACGGGATCCTGGTTCAAAACTGAAAATTCTGATGCTGTTTGTAATTCAGATCCATCAAGGTGTACAAGTTTAACCTAAAAATTATGAAAGTGTTTTGATTTATAGCTCAAGCAAGTGTCCAGGTTTGCAACTCAATATATCTGTAGAAATAATAAAAAAATCATATAATACCATTGTTTATTTACAATATACGACGTTCCATTTAAAGCTTTATAGGCTTTATAAAGCATATAAAGTATACATGTTACGTGGAAATTACTACACAACAAAATATAAAGAAAAGACTGTCAAAGAGTGAAACCCTTAAGAAACAATTGTTTGCATTCTGTATAATAAATAATCGTATGTTTGCATGTCCACAATACGAGACGCCTAAGTATACAGTATGTCCCTGAAAGAATGGGAGAAACTTCGGGAAGTAATTATTAACAGGAATAAGTTCATTTAAAGGGAGCTCAAAGTTACGGCTCGATCATCATAAATGACGTCATATCTCAACAAGTAATGATGTAAGCGGGGTTGTCCTAGGAAATCATAATCAAAGTAGTACCCAATACATCTATGTAAGTTATATTTATGATGGGCGAATGCAGTCTAGAAGGGATTTCTATTCGTTCCTTGGCAGTAAAATTCTTACGTTGTGAAACCTCTCTATGCGGCAATCCTTTAATCATAAACACTGTTTAAATTGATGTATCTGGTACTACTTCGAGTGTGATCCTGGGCCGACACGTCTATGCTACGGTTACGTCATTATGTGCCCAGCTATGACGTCATTGTGACGATACCGCCGTTACCTTGAGCGCCTGCAGCTTCGCTCTCTTCTTGTTTTGATGTATATAATCACCTCCTGAAGTTTGGGCTATTAGTTTAGGAACTTACATTTAGTAAATCAAGAAAGTACATCTAATTATGTATCAATGTAAAACTTCTGATGTGGTGGATGCTTTTATGTTCCTGAGTTGAAATATCGTAGATACTCGTAGGAGAAAGGTGGACAATTATTTTTTTGTCACGAAGTATATATATATCCTTTATGCTTGTGTTAATCTTGGGTGCTAGCTGGAACACTATGACGTCACTTTCTCCTTCGTGCTTTTTTGCTAGATTTTTACAAGGTCGAAGACAACACGCTGTCTGAGTAACCGTGCGTGACTGTTACTAAAACAACAACTAAAAACAAAAACGAGTAAGCATTTCACAATATGTTCCGCTTTGCTTTCTCAAGCTCCAAAGTTAAGAAAGGAATATCCTGAATAAGGATAAAAAAAAAAAAAGAACAGCATACTTTATTAAAACCAAAAATACTATTTAATCTAGATGAAGTTTGCCACTAACATTGTCATAAACTTAGGATGATCTCAAAAGCTTTGTGGCAGATGGCAGCACTACATCCGTGATGATATGAGCGTGTTTCTAATAGCGATTAGCACAGGCACTCAAAAACGCTGACTTGATTTGATTTGTTTAATCACTTACGAGTGTCATGGTGACACTCGGCATGATGAACCCATGGAGATTTTGCCATTGAGTTCCATCGGATAAAGATGACGTCCTAAGGACGGGACCCACAGTTTAACGTGGGTACCGAATTACTTATGTCCCAAGTGGGAATCGAACCCGGGACCCCTTTATTAGAATGCAACTATCGTTACCACCAGGGTTGCAAAGGTAATTTACTTGTTACGATTTTTACGTAATTTCTTAGTCATTTACGTGGCGTAAAAGAACAGTTTTTTACGCAGACGTAAAAATCTGCTCTTCTGTCGTATATTAGTAATATAAAAAATATTTTTAAATTCTTTTTAAAGCCATACTTTTGTAAACAATTTGTACTAACGGTGCGCCCCATGCTTTTCTTTTTAGTCGTATATAAACAAAATTACTGTTTATTTTTTAGTACAAATTATTTATAAAAAGTATGGCTTATAAAGTTTTTTTTTAATTTTTTGTTACTTCGGTGTTCGGATACTTTTTCTCAAGTAAATGTTTTGTGATCGAAATCCTAAAGTGTTCTGCAACCAGTCAAACGCAACATCGTTGCAGGCTAGTATTTATTTTAAGATAAAGAAGTTAATATCGTTACTTTGGAACCATAAGGAGCTATGTCCTCTTTTTCCAAACAAAATTGGAGTTAATACTGCAGTCAAAGACCTTGTACTGAAGGGTATCAACCCCCAAAACAATATATCTCAAAACGACCTCCAAGTGGCTAGAAATGTTATGAATTTATACAGACTTTAAATGTAACTTCAAACTTGAAAACAGTTTTTTCTCAAAAGTAGCAGACGTGGATATAGTAGTACCTTCTGGTTCCAAGATAACGATAATAAAAAATAATATATATTAAAATATGCTTTTAAAATATAGAAATATATGATAGTAATAATGGAATATTGTATTGTTACCGCACTTACGTCACGCAAAACTTCATCATTGCCCATGTATGACGCTGGGAAATCAGTTAAATTAACGTTGCAAGATTTGAGAACACCACAAACCACTGTGAATTAAAGAAAAGTACAGTAGAACCTCTGTTATCGGAAATAAAGAGGGCGGAGGTCATTTCGAATAACTAAAATTTCGGTTTAAAAAAATGTGTATTTTTTCAAAGTTTAAAGTGGAAAAAAAATGAAGGCAAAGATAAAAAAAAAACACTTTTACATGACGTATATAACAGACTTTTAATAAAGCTTAAAATGCTTCTACAGTTGGAAAACTTCTTATACAACTAAGTTTACTGTTTTTTTTTTCAAATCTTCTATCTTTTTCTGTTAGTATTTCAAATTTTATCTTTTTCAATTTTTTTTTTTTTGCCGTTTCGGTTAAGCGCTATTTCGGTTAACAGAGGTTTTACTGTATGTAAAAAAAACTAATTATATTACATTTTGAACACTAGTTTTCTTAGGTATTTCAGCGGGGAATCATTGATTTCTAAATATTGTTTATACAGCCACATATTAACAGATTGACAAAGCCTGTTCCTTGAGGTACCGTATTTTTAAAAACTAAAAAAAAAAACTGGTGAGGTGATGGTATCGATATATATATATATTTTTAGTAGTGCCTGTACTTAAATGACAATTTATTTGAATTTGATTTCAAACTTATATTGAGAATTCAAATTTATTGAGTATACTTCATATTACCTCTCTCCTGAATGAAGACAAGAAACAGGTTTCACTGTAACACCAAAAAGATAAAACTGCTGATTGAATAGAATGTTTGACTGGTTGTGCTTATTTTGGAATGAATCTTATTTTACTTCCAATCGAACACTGATAATCTTACATGTTAATACTTTGTCAATATTTATACCATGAAAATATTTATATACGCAATCTGCTCGAGAAGTCTTGTGATCGAAAACCGAGGCAGGCCGCCCTGATTTGACGTTTGCCTATATTCTACCTGAGTAGCATCGTACAATGAATTAAGATCAGGCTCTCAACTTATCCATTTTGAATCAGCCTTACCCTGCTACAGGGATAGCTTTCATATGTTATTACTAGAGTTTAAGAACTCACCGGGGGTTATTACTAGGAGGGGATAACTCTAGAGCTCTTATTTCCAGCAGGTACTGAAAAACAAACTAATACTTCCGCAGTAATCGTAAAGACCGAACAATAAGACAAACTCATATTATTTCCTTCAAAGACAGAAGATATTTAGAGAAAAAAAAATGTCAAAGTAATTTGTTGGAAATGACAGATTACATAAGATATTGCATGACATACTTTCAATATGACACATCCTTCTATTGTCTCTGAGGGAACTGTATCATGACAAGCTAATTTCACGCTTTACGGAATATTTCTCTTGGGCACACCCCGCTCGCTCTGGTGGTTATGAAAGACCCAGAAATCATCCTCGGAGTCTGCTATGTCACGAAGCATGAATGTCACTGACTGATACTTCAACGAACGAACGGACAGATAATACGGAAAGTTGCTTTAAAACAAATTGGAACATCATTTTTTTTTTTTCGTTCTGGAAAACGTATTGTAACCTTTAACCACTGCAGGTCATGTACGTACGAACAAAATAAACCTCGGAAAACGAAAAATTGAATGTAGATACTAAGGTGTTTTATTTAAATATGAAATGGGTTATTAACTAAATATGGAAGACGTGAATGCCCATCAGTGATTCCGACAGACCTTCCTATGGGGGGATGACCCCCTAAATCCTTGAGAGCAGCCCCCTCAACTTTTTTTTGCGGTCAAAAATCGATACAAACCGTGTAAAACTCCACTTACAGCCTCCCAATCTTGACTTTACACCCCCCCCCCCCAAACTTCCCTCCCCCATCCCCCCCAGTTTCGAATTCCTAGCAAAATCTCCATCAAAACCAAAATTATTGCAAGTTTCATTCTGTTTTGGTGTTTAGATGTCATTTAACAGGGCAAAACGCATTTGGTTTATTTAACGACGTGTATACGTTTCCTAATAACATGGTTAATATAAGTATGAAAGCATTACATGGTATCTTAACCATGTGTATCATTCCCAACCTTCCACCTCCCTTAAACAGCAAATTCATACATTACATGCTACATTTACTTCCATAGACCTTCATCGTATACGAAAAATGGGAAGCTTTTTTATTATTCTCGTTTTAAAAACCATGAAAGGACGAATTAGAAAGCACAAATTGTTCAGCTTCACGCAATTAAGTTAAACGATCCACAAGAATTTAATGAGTTGCTGCTAATTATACTTGTGGCAGGGGGGAAGACAAGTTCTACCCTCTTCCCCCTGTTTCCCCTCTACTCATATTCGTTATCGAATGTTAAAAAAGTGAAGGGCATGAAAGAAAAATGGTTAAAATAAGTACAACTCACTCTTCTTGCCCTCAAACATGTGAACTTATATTTATTCTGATTGATTTAGCATTGCTTGTTATTAATGTAGATTTCGTAATGTTCTGAAAGCTCTCAGTGAAGAGTCTAATTAATGTGGTGCGTTCGGGAAGAATCAAGTGGTTAATGTACTTAAGCAATTATGACAAATTAAATTTTATAAGAATTCAAGCACCATGGTGGGATGGTTCAATTTCTTTCCAATTTGAAGCTCAAGAAATCACAAGATGGAAACCCTTATCCTTCATCTACTTATCATTTGGTGAAACTTGTTGCAATGTCCCCAAACTACCCCAAATTACCTTATACAATTTATTCCGGGACGGGACCCACAGCTGTTGGTAATGTGGTTCTGAACCACTGCGTGTCAATGGACCCCGGCGAGATCTGAACCAGTGATCACACGCACAGAAAGCGAGCACTCTAACCCTTGGCCACCCCGAGGTCATCAATCTTTGTATCAGTGATTCTGCCAGACCCCCCTGTGGGGGATGTCACCCTCAAATTCTCGAGAGCACCCTCAACTTAATTTTTTTTACGGTCAAAAATCAATAGAAACCGAACAAAACCACTTACACCTTCCAAATTTTTACTCTCTACCTCCCCCCCTTCCCGGCAAACAGAAAATCCTAGCGGAATCCCTCCTCTATGTGTGGTTCGGGAGGGTTTTAACACTGCACTAATAATCGACCATACAAATTATTTACACTATGGCATAGACAGATTCCTAATAAATTTAATTTTTTGATATGCATCCGGGCGTAACACCAATACTCATCGTCACTCACCGAAAAAATAAATAAAAGAAACAAATGCATTACCAAAACCCATAAGTTTGCAACATGTTCCTCTGTTTTCTTTTCCTTCCGCTAGGTCGGAATACTTATGAATGAGTTTTAAATTTCTAGCGGATTACTCTCCAAATCCTAATGGAAGGGTTGGTGTTAACACCTTAAAGAATGGAGGTTTATCTCTTGTGCTGACGGGAGAAAGAAACCAGCAAATCCAACTGGAAAACACTGAATAACATACGTATTATATAATGGTGGTGTGTTTCAGACAATTTGTGGAAACAATTTCATCGTTGACTCCACTCAATATTCTGTGGAGTAGAAAATATTCCAAACGGAAGCTGTGCATATTAATAACATACACCAATGTTCCTGTATTTGAATTATGTATTAGGATTTTTTTTTCTTGTTTTCAAATAACAAGCTATCACTTTCAGGAGTTTTTTTTTATCCAACAGTGGGATTAAAGGGCAATGATCTGACGTCATCATTAGTCTATTTATAACGGCTGGAACGTCAAAGCAAGCTTAGTGTTCTCCACTTGGCTAGGTCTTTCGCTTTGCTAATTGACTTACAAGTTACAGTATGTTTTTTTTATATATATTGTCAAATTCTTTTCGTCTACCTCCTTCCCTTTAACCATTCTTCAGTTACATAGTTCTACGTCTCCAATTTCTTTTTCTTTCATTCATAATTTTTTTTATTACTGACTTTCTTACTTTACTTCCATCTTTAATTCATTTAACTTTCATTCCTTCCCTCCTCTCTTTTCCTTCGTTATCCTTTTATTCCTTTATTTTTTGTATTTCTTTTATTTCTTCAGTTGTTTCTTTCCTTTCTTTTCCTTTATATTTCTTTCTTGTTTACCTTCTTCTTGAATTTCTTTCATCTTCCTTCCTTATTTTTATTTCTTTTTCTTTCCTTGGTTTTCCCTTTTTATTTACTTATTTGAGTACTTTATTTCATTCTTTTTGTCTTCCTTTGAATTTATATTTCTTTCTTTCATTCTTTCTCTCTTACTTACTGACTGACTGACTAGCTTTCTTCCTTTCCTTCTTTTATTTTTTTTCTTTCATTCTCTGTTTTATTCCCTTGCCTTCCATTTCTTCCTTTCCTTTTTCTTTCATCGTTCTTTCTACACTGTTAAAAAAAGCCCTGGTAAATCAAACTAAACTTGCATTGCTAAACTGTATTGTTAATTTTTATAGTAACAATAACCATAATCGTGCTACGGCAACGATACCCTTGTGCTAAGTTGACTATATCTCGTATTACTGTATAGTTGGGATTCCTAAACAAGTATAGTTAAATAAATTTTATACTGCTGCGAAAAATCACACGTATCGTTGATTTTACCATATTTCTGCATGACCTACAAGTTTGACAATATATATTTATAGCTGTTCGAGTCATACTCTATGGTTGTTGAATGCGCATGCGCAGAACATGACAAAAGTATAGTTAATATTACAATATTTTTTCCGGGACTATGTGTGGTGTGGACTATGTTTGTTCGAACCGAGAGAAATTTTAAAAAAAAATGTAGCTAAAGATGATGAAGAATTTGTTATGGCCTCATGTAAGATTATGACATGCGCATTCTTGTTATGATTACAAAGAATAAATGTATTGTACAATTTTACGTAATTTCGCAATGTGTGGTAATGTTATGCTCATGTGATTAAACGGTGCTCAAGAGATGGCGTTGCGATAGCTAATTAGCTACCATTTCTAAACGCCAGACAACAAGAATAGTAATAATTCTGTACTCTGAATTTGTAATCAACGATTACTGCTAATGATTTATTTGTATGCTATTATCCTCGAATGTAATGAAAGATGTTTCAGTCATGATGTATTTGCTAAAGTTTATACCCTCAACGTGTATAATGTAATAATCGTATACTAATAGCGAAACCAAAGTTCAACAGAAAATATGTATTTTCTCGCAATGTTATGTTGAAATAAATTCCACTTTGTCTGGAGGCCATTTAGCAATAAATATGGTCATAACAGCAATAAAATATCGTCAATTTCTAACAATATTTACGTAACTATAGAGTATGGTCAGACATGATTCCCCCATAGTTAATTCAACTATACAGTGTTATATATAATTAAATATAATCCTATAAAATATCTTGTTAATTTAACTAGAAACACGAATTTGACCATACAATATTGTTAACAGTATTGTAATTATGACAATACACGAATAACAATACTTGTATTGTATTTGCAACTCATAGTATTGCTGTCCCAAAATTAACTATCAAAATTCGCGTTATATGGTTACTGTAACCATACTTTTTTTTAGCATGTATATTTCACTTACTTGCAATTCTTTCTTTCCTTCCTTTTCATTTCTGATTCTTTCAAACCTTCATCCTCCCTTGCTTTTTTCTTTCCTCATTTTATTCTTTTATTTTCTCTTGTTTTTAATTTATTTCCTTCTTCCTTCCTTCTTTTATTCATTTGTCTTTGTTTCCTATTTTCATTCTTTTTACTAACTTGAGTACCTTCTTTCATTCCTTTTCTTTTACTGATTGACTGAATGAATTTCTTTGAATCCTTCTTTTAGTTATTTATCTTTCTTTTTCTTTAGAGTACATTCTTTCGCTCCTTCCTTTTACCTTTCTTTCTGTATTTCTTTTTTCTCTCTTTTGACTTACTCACTCACAGTATTTACTTACTTTTCTTTCATTATTTCCTTCCCTTCTTAAAGTACATTCTTCCATTCCTTCCTGGCCTTTAGGCAACTCTGGCTCAGGCCAAGATACGGTACGGGTGTCGATGTTGAAAGGAAGTTCGCCAGGGACTATTTTGCAGGCACATCCCAGCATTTGCCTGTTCTCACTGAAGAAAAAAAATCGCAATCTGGTTGAGCGGACAGTGGAATCGTTCACAGAATCTCTCGATCGCTAAGCTACCAACCGAGTTACAGCCGCTCAGTGACCTACGAGGAGTTGTCACAGACTATTTCGTACTTTATTTGAGCTAACTTTACTCTTCGAGAACTTAGATAATCCACGATCCTGATGTCGTTCTGAACTACAGCAAAGCCAAGTGTCAAGACGTACAAGAAATAAGTGCTCATCCTGAAGGCCGGTTTGTGACGCGAAAAGTCTCTGGACAAGGTGAACCAATGGTGATTTATCATTTCCGTTCACGATTAATATGATATTAGCGTTAGAAGGGACAACGCCTACAATTCTAAAAGGATTTCGAACTGCTTGTGTCCCCCATCAAGCCTAGCACTCTTTGATCTACTCTACGGGTGACACCTAAGCTATATAATATACAATATATAAACCCAGGAATTCTGCCAATTAGAGGTGATACCCCCTCCACCCCGCCCCCCGAAATCTCGAGCACACACACACACACACGACTTTAAAATTGATAAAAATCGGTTTTAAGACATCTACAGAACTGCCCTCATGTCCCCAATTTTGGCTTTACATCCCCTCGAAATGAAAATTCTGGCAAAATCCCTGCATAAATCAATAGAAGTTGATCTAAAGCTAATTCTTATTCCAGTTACCTTTTGTAAAGCTTAAAGTTAATGCCGTTCAGTAGCAGAGATAACATACTGGTCTCTTGCTCTGAATATTTTCCCCCTTCTATTTCAGCTTCAGCTTCCATCTATATTTTTGTCTGCATCCTTCATTTCCATTTCAAGAAGGAAGTCTCACTTCATTTCCTGTTGACAAACCAAACACAAAGCATATTCGCAGAGAAAATCTGGCGCTCGATAATGATTTGTGCGTCAAATTGAGCAGAAGCAGGCAACTACTGTAAATAAAAAATTAACTTCGTGAGAAAACTAATCGACAAATGCCTTCACACTCTGCGTGGGTTTAATAACGACACACAAATCGCGCAAACATACAATGCAACATCCGAGAAGCCTTTTGCGCAATCACCAATCGCATCAGCACATGATTCAGCCACCGCTCGCCAAAAGAGACAAAACAAAGGGAAAACTGCCGTTATACACCTGTGTGTGACAGGTTAGGGAAGCCGAGGTTAATGTCCCATACGTCTGTTTGAATCTCCATACTCTTATTTTATTTTTCACAATGTTAGGAAAGATTTTTCTCCATCTCTACAGATCTCCTTCATTTTCTTTTCTGCCTTCTTTATCTGTAGCTGACAGCTTCAATACCATACGCTAGTTACGTCAGAAAAGTTACAAAAGATTTTGCAACGGAAAATTTCCATTTGACGCAAAAAAACAAAAGGAGAAAGAAAACGTGAACGAAATGCAAAATATCAGGCATTAATTAAAATATTTTTCTCCATCTTCTGTGTGCACAGCCCTCTGGGATGAGTTGAATTTTGTTTCTCTTCTATCGACACCTTCTTCCCTCCATCTTTTTTTTGCTTACTTATTTCTACCCTTACGATCTTACTTGACTTGCCTTTTGCTCACCTTTTCTTCTTTTTTACTTACTTTTTTCATAACTTTTTCTTAGTTGCTCATATTTTTTATAATTTCTTACTTTCTCATTTACTTATCTACTTTCATTCATACTTGCTTACATTAAAAAAAACTTCTTAATTTTTCTTATTAACATACTTTCATTCTTACTTCCTTACATTTTTTTCTCAAAATTTCTTACTTTCTTAAGTTTTTTTTCTACTTATTTAGTTTATTTTTTAATTCCTCATTTACTTTCTTCCTTGTTATCTTTTTACTTATAGTCTTCGTCACTTTTTTCTCTTCTTACACTTTTTGAAACTAATTTTCTTACTTTGTTTTCCTTTTTTCACTTACTTTATTACATACTTTCTTAGTTTTCTTATATTTACTTGTTTCGCATTGTTCTTCCCTTTACTTCCTTTCTTAAGTATTTTCTTAAATATTTTCTTAATTACCTTGTTTCTTGCTTGGTTTCTTACTTAGTTTCTCGCTTACTGTGCTTCTTTCTTACTTGATTACTTTCTTTCTCTCATATGTTGTTTATTTCTTCCTTTCTTATCTATCTATCCAACTCTCTATTTCTTTTTTGCGATTTATCTTCTAAAGCGTACGATTTAACTTCTCTAATACTGTCAAGAATTTTTATACATCTGTCTTCTTCCTCTTCCCATTTCCCTTCAAATCCTCAATTGGATCCTTCAGTACACAATCCTTTCGTAACTAATGTCTTAACCAGTTTTATTTTATTTTCTCTGTTATGTCTGGTACTGTTGGTCTCCGATTGAAGGGTGATTGCGTAAGTTATAGAAGAGACCATAATAATTTCAATAAGAATCTTTTTGTATGAAGTATGCAGTATCTTTTTTCAGTACGCAGTCATGAAACTTTTTCCCACTTCTAATAATATATCGTTCTTCTCTAAAGTTAAAGTCTTGTATTTTGTTACAATACAATCCACAGCATTATTTGTTACAGACACAGTAAAATTCATCTTGAAAACTCAAAGTAATTAAAAGTATTGCGAATATTGCAGAGTCTAATTGGACTGAATTATTCCTATCATAAAGTACTCACTCGCAAAACTCAAATTACTAGATCGTTGGTAGACTTCTGTAGATATGAACTGACATGTTCCACAGTGCTCTGCTTATGTTGAGTATTTCTTTAAGAAAGTATTTCGCAAACTATGGTCCACGGACCACAGGTGGTCCTCGGAGGCATACTCTTGGGCAGATGCAGGGTAGCGCTTTCAACCTGCGAACCAATAAAACTGGTCCGCACTTGAAGTAGTTTGCGGATCACTGCTTGAAGATATTACAAAATAATGCAAGAAGGGCTAAAATAATTACGCTTTCAGAGCTGAAACCAGGTCACTTTTGGTGACCCGGTCCGGAACTTGACCCGAGCTAAATCCGACTGATCAGAGCGACTCAGTAACCAGGTCTTGACCCTAATTATCAGACTGACTTTGTAACCCGGCGACCCGATGATGGAATATTGACCCAATCGGATCACTACTTTGCACCCGGGTCACCGGGTCCAAAACTTGGCCCGAATGACCGAATTAACTCAGTGACCCGTTTCAGCTCTGTTAGAGCTTGTCACTAACTTATGCCATTTCACGCTTCTGTCTTGCTCCGGTATTTTCCCCTTCTCATTGATATAGCCCCGGGTTACCATATGTGAAGAACGCGAAAACTTAACATAAATACGGAACAGAATATCGAAGAATGACAAATATTATTCAGATAGATAACTAAAGTCATTATAAACATAAGCATTACATTGAATTTGTGACATGCGGTGATTTGTTGTGAAGGGTTTGAAAATTAAACTGTCAACCTATAAGTGAATGGATAACATATTCAGTTATTTATTATTCTTAAATCCTCCCAACCACCCACATTTTCCTTCACTTTTTTTACCAAACTGTTGACATTTGTCAAAACAAGGTTAGAAGAGGAGGAAAACAAGCAAAAAATATAGTTCGGTAGCAAGTCTCTCTCTATTCGAATCGTGCCCGGCATTTTGAATTGTAAGTTATCAAATTGTCCAAATTGAGACTGTAACATTGGTTAAAATTCCAAGCATGAATCTGTTTCTCTTCCGTAAAATTGAAAAAAAAAAAAAAAAAAAAGCAGAGATAAAGTTTCGGGAAATCTCTTTTTTTTTTATCTGTTCTTCAATTCTATCTTTTCATCTTCTCTTTTATCCCTCCTCTTGCTTCTTTCTAGGGGAAAAAAAGAATATTATTATGTAAGAAGCAAGACTAAGCCTTGAATAACTGAAAGATTCAATTGAATTGAAAACGGTCGATGACTAGGATTCTTCAAGCTTTTCTATTCCGAGAACCAATGATTGGTGTCTGAGTTTTCTAAAGATTGTAAAGAAATTTTTATCGTGGGCTCAATTACGAAAATAGAATAGATCTCTGTCTTATATAATCCCTGTTCATGTTATACAATACTGAAGAGATAAGGTTTTTTTTTCTTAATAAAATACAGAAAAATAACGATATTAGGTTTTGAATATCCATTTCAGGTTTATTTGTTTATTAATTAACTTAACAGAATATATCCCATTAGTAGTGTTTGTATAAGATTAAGTCATTAAAACATTTGTTGTAATGACTAATATGGTATCCTTTGAATACATTTTTAGTGTAATTCTGAATACATCGTCATCAAACTCTACGGCAATTACCTTGTTAAAAACGTAGCACAGTCTCCAAGTTCTGTGTTAGATGGAACTCGAACCGTGAGTTCTGCTAGAAAGAATGCACTATGAACAGCCCCATATATATCAACTTATATAAAAAAATCTGATCAGATATCAATCTCGATGCACCGAGCGACTGTAGCTCAGTCGGTAGTGTTGGTTTAGCATTCAAAAGGTCCTGGGAACAATCGTACACAGTAAAAAATAGCTGTGTTAATTCAACACATTGCGGTGTCCCAGCGTGACTACCACTTTTGTGTGTTAAATCAACACAACACACGGTGTTGGTTTCGGCACTGGGAGAAAAAAGAAGTTACGGTTGCAGCTAGATTTGAACATGGGTTGTTCAGTTGGAAGTCAAGCATCTTACAGGCTTCGTTAATTCGTCAGACGGAAAGAGCACTAGGTTGAAACAATATAGAAGATAAAAAAATGTTGCTGAACCCCAAACACAAACACAAACAAAGTTACTCTCACGACTTATGCCATGATTTAATCACTTTTTCATTTGTCAATTTGGGATCAGAATTCCCATTCATTAACAATATGTTCCATTTCTATGAAAGCAAGCGCCATCTTGCTTGCTTTCATAGAAATGGAATATCCTCAATTAATGGGAATTCTGGTTCTCAATTGACAAATAGGAAGTGATTAAACCATGGGATAAGTCGTGCAAGTAACTTAGTTTGTTTTGGAGGTTCAGCAACACAGATTTGATCCCATTCACTGTTTAAATCTATATAGTGTAGTCGTTTAATTCAAATGTTGTTCACTAAATATCGTTTGCATCTAATACTTTTTCTATCTGACGATTTAAGCCAAGTCGGTAAGACGCTCGACTTCTAGCTGAGCAACCCATGTTCAAATCTCACTACAGCCGTAACTTCTTTTTTTTACAGTACCGAAATCAACACCGTGTGTTGTGTTGATTTAACACACAAAAGTGGTAGTCACGCTGGGACACCGCATTGTGTTGAATTAACACAGCTATTTTGGCCGGGTTACCAAAAGTGACCTGGTTTCAGCTCTGCTTTGGGCTGATAAACAAAGAGATGAGCAAAAGTGTGATTAAATGTTTTGTCAAATTGTGTTACATGGAGCCAAACATGGACTCTTTGAAAAAGTGAAAAAAAAATGGAAACCTTTTAAATGTGGACTTGAAGGAAATTAAAAACACACACAGAGAGAAGGTAGAGTATACGAAAGGAATAATACAGGAGACAATAAAGAAGAGAAAAACAAACTGGTTAAGATAGTGGCTGCGCAAAAATTGTATGGCCATGAAAGCAATGGATATATATTTTAGGGGAAGTGGATGGAATCCAACTCGTTGACAGTATTAAGGAAGATAAATCGTACACTACGATAAAATAGAAAGCACAGGAGAGGGAGGAATGCAGAGAGCTTGAGTTGCGTTTAAGGACCTGCCATTTTCTGCAGAACACTAATTATGATAAACTAATTCTGCCTTGGTTAAATTAGTATCTCTGATTCAAAATGGATGATAGGATCATTTCTTCCCTGTATGCCAATCATCCTAAAATGTTATGAAACCCGTTAAAGTTAATAGTTGGCCGGGTTGCATAAGAAAGAGGAGGTGACGTTTTATCATCTTATGCTTTAGTTATCAGAAAACTAATAGCTTCCCACTATGTAACAAGCAGAGCTGGAAACGGGTCATTTGTGATGACCCGGCTTGACCTAGACACAGGCGACTCGGTTCGAAACTTGACCTAGTCTTGACCCAACAACTTGACTGACTCGGAGATCCGATCTTCATATAAATGACCTCCGATAATCTTGACTAGCGTGTCAGACTACACGACTACCATGGTCGGCTGTTATGAGACTATCTTCATTTTATTCCTATTGTTAGGAACTTTCCGACGTCATATTTTTCGTGCTCTGGGAATAAAACCATCTGTCTCGGCTGAAAGAAACACTATTCAAACGCAACAGTGTATATAATATTAAACTCGGCTTTGCTTTCCGGGTCGAAACCGAGCCCGTTTCAGCTCTGGTAACAAGTTCTCAAATAACGCCGAATCCAGATAAAGTGGATTAGCTCTGACGGCTGTTGACTTTCAATAAGCACTGCGGAGGAAGTGCTGCTTCCAGCTCCGCTCGCATCAGCCTAACTCAGGTTCTCCAGAGCTTTTCTCGTTTGATCCAGGTTAATGGATGCTACTTTCAATAGCGCTTCCTTTCCCATTCCGCTTCCAACAGCTATGGTAAAGTGTCATATTATAAGGTATTTTATTTATTTATTTATTTATTTATTGAACACGACAGGTTGGATACCTAGTTGTGGTGTTCAACATACATGTAATATTCTACACACACATGTTTATATATTTGGAGATTCATAGTGATATATTCTGTCAAAGCAATTCTTTACCTTATATACGAATGAAATTGACTTATTTTTATACTAAATATATCTACATCAGGACACATTTTAACAATACAATTATATAAAGAGCACATTCTCCTAATAGGCGATATATCTAATAGGCCTACATTCATTCTTTGGGCCGGGAGATGGAAAACTGCATCACGAGATCGAGTAACTCTGTGCGGGACGTGCAATCCTATTTCTGACAATAAGCTATCCGAGTTAATGTGACCGGAACCCCGTCACAGGTTTCACATCTACGCCCCTGATATATTGAAGCTAGGCCAGCTAGCCAGCACTCTTTGGGAATAGGACCTGGCAACGCTGGCACCGGACATCACACCTCAGGAAATAGATAGACTAACTCGTCCTCACTATGCTTTGAACCTTCGATAGGAAACGTGCGACAGCTGGCTAAGGCTTTGTGTGATAATCAAGATTATATCAGCGTGCATCTATATCAGCGTGCATCTATATCAGCGTATAAAGTGTTTGTGAAGTCGTGAATACCTTCAGGATGGACTGCACTTCAAGTATAAGTTAAGTATATTGTGATAAGAATCTATATTCACGCCGAAATACGAACTGTTCAGTGAACATGAACTAGTAGCATAGACAAATATTCATGACAACCGGCTGCAATACTTCCTATCCTCCAATGTAATAATTGTAAATGTTATGTATGATGGCAGTTATTATATAATTCCACCATTCAGTCATTGCTTTTCTTTATGTTATGCTTCTCCCTTAGGGTTTGGTGTAGAACTAAGCAGAGAGTAGGCCTATCTCAGCGCCACTACCACTGTAGCTTACCGTGGCTTATGTCGTGTCCTTCGCATAACGATTTTCAATCGTTATACGAGGAAGACGTGCATATTAATATTGCTATGTAGTAGTTTGTGTAGGAAAGATAACAGAAAATTAACTTTTCTGTTTTCCAGAGATTGTAATGTGTATTTGTTTGCTAGGTCCAAGTACTTTTCGAACTTAGGATATATTCCTGTTTCTTTGTAAGTCAGAAAGCGAACAAATTTAGACTGTATAATTTCTATTTGGCGAGTGTTCTTCTTTGTATTAGGATGCCATACTACTGCAGCATATTCTAACTTTGACCGAACATACGCTGTATATAAAATTTTTAGAACATTAATATTTGAAAAATCGCTTCCTAATCTCATTACAAAGCCAAGGTTCCTGTGAGCTTCACTAATAATACGCTTAATGTGCATATCAAACGAAAGGTTGGGCTTTAATGTCACAACAAGATCCGTAATAGAATCTACTCGGACCAATGGTGAATCAATAATATTGTAATCGAATTTCAAATAGTTCCTCTTTTTCTTATAAGACATTACACTACATTTTGTAATGTTAAATAGCAATATGTTTGATTTGCACCAATTGGAGACTGCAATGATGTCGTTTTGTAAGGCTACAACATCCGATTCGGAAGAAACACTGCGATAGATTTTTAAATCATCTGCATACAGAAGTTTGTTAGAATATGTTATTACAGCAGGCAAGTCATTTGCATATAACAAAAACAAAATAGGTCCAAGGTTCGAACCCTGTGGTACCCCAGATTCTACGATATTTTTGTAACGCACATGGTGTTTACGATGACACAAATAAGACGCTACTAACTGACGAAGTTTCTCTGAAAAGTTGAAAGTTGCATGCTTGCTAAGAAGGATATCGTGATTGATTAATGACATCAAAGGCTTTCGAAAAGTCTGTATAAATTACATCTACTTGACCTTTATTATATATTTGTGTAGCCAAGAAATGTATAAATTCAACAAGGTTAGTTGCAATCGATTTCTTCGGCAAGAAGCCATATTGGAAGGGAGAAATAATTGGACGAACGTGTGAATATATTTGTTTATGTAAAATAATTTCGAATACTTTGGCTGGTGCAGATATTATGGCTATTGGGCGATAATTTTTAGGAACATTACTCGTGCTAGTACTTTTTGGTATGGGACAGATATCGGCAAGTTTCCATTTGGTAGGGAATTCACAGGTAGCTATTGATTTGTTGAAAATTACTTGTAGTGGATATTTCAGTATTTCAATACAGCCTTTGATAACATAGGGCGGTGCTTTGTCAGGACCAAAAGATGACCGAGGTTTCAGTTTCTTTATAGCTTTTTCAACGTCCCTCAGTTCGATGTGTTCCAGGGATAATTGGTCTAAGATTTCGGAACTACTGTGTTACGTTAGAGTATCAAGGTTAGATTTTGACACGTTGTGTGTTACTTGAAAGTTCTTCATGAATGCATTCGCAATAGCTGTTTCATCACTTAAGGACTGCCCCTCGTAATTAAATATGCTGCATTCCGACTTCCTTCTTTTATTTGTTACATATGTCCAAAAGCTTTTGGAGTCAGTTAGAATGTTAGTTTCGCAATTACGCAGATATATTTTATAAGAATTAGATATTTCTCTTTTGGAAAGGGCACGTAATTCTCTAAATTTATTATAATGATAACTAACATCGCCGATGGCTTGCTTCCATTTTCTACGATGGTATGCCTTTCTCCTGACGAGTTGGATTATGTAATTTGAAAACCAGACCGGGTACTTTAGTTTAGATCTTTTACGTGGTATACATCTTTAAGTGTATACATTCCTATGTTCTAAAAAAGACGGAAACTGTAGTTCCGTAAGAGCATGCCATAATGGGTCAAACTTGCAACACAGGAGGTCATATCCTTTGATAACTATGTTTGTATACAAATGGACGAAGCTAAGGGAATTGCTAGGGCGATCTGGGTCATTTATATCTTTCCCTGAGCGCTGTTGAATGTTAGTATCGCTTAGACGATGAAAGCAGCGATCTTTCTTTATGTCAGAGCTAAATATAAACGCGAATAACGCAGTCGTGGGTCTCAGAATAGTATTCGGTGATCGATGATGATGCGTGTTCTGTGCGAAGGCAGGTACTACCCGAAGGTCCTAGGGCAAGGTGAACCGATGGTGGTTTACCATTACCTTCTATCGAATGAGATGAGAGTCTAAGGACGGGGCTTAGAGTTTACGTGAGCACAGAGAATCGAAACCGTGACCCCTTTATTAGCAGGTTAAAATCCTGTAATTGGCCACCCTGAAAGATCTTTTGGTTTGTACCCCAGTTTCACCGTCAGGATAGGACGGTACTGAATCTAAGGTGCTGGCAGCTACCTTGCCCATTCTTTACCCCAGAAGAACGTTCGCCGAAGGATGAAATGCTTCATATATAGAACGGGTTTTAGGTCACAGAGCTGTACGACTGTTATACAAAATGAATTACAAATAAATTCAAAAGAACTGGAAAGATATATCACAGATGAACGGAGCAGAAAATGTCAGGATCATCAAATACATTTCTTTTTTAGACTTGAAAAGAACAACATGTAATTGACAATAACAAATGACAGACAAGCATGTTCACTGAACATGATATCGGATTCTAATCAGGCATTTCATTTTTTTCAATTTAACATACTTCTACCAGCAATAATAATAAATATATTTGGTTTTACATTCCCTCTTTCTCTCTCTCTCTCTCTCTCTCTCTCCTCCCTCTCTGTCCTTTGAAAAGAGCTGAGCGTAACTTTCCCATTAAATTGAAGGCACATTCGGGACAGTTCTTTTGATAACATAAAATGAAGCGGGAAAATAAAATTGTACGTTATCCCCTTC
This sequence comes from Lepisma saccharinum, assembly GCA_022664845.1. NCBI lineage: Eukaryota > Metazoa > Arthropoda > Insecta > Zygentoma > Lepismatidae > Lepisma > Lepisma saccharinum. The sequence goes on from JAGDQP010008499.1 coordinate 38,487, forward strand.
CCCCGAAAAAAAGGAGAGCGAAAAACGAAGATGAAAATGGACATATGTCACAGACCAGAAACAAAATGGCGGCGTAATATCAAAAATGGTCTTTGTTCACCATCTCAATAGCATCAAGCGACTGCACAAGGACTGAGAATTATTAGTTACTGAATACAAGTGAGATTCAGTTAGAGTAGAAGAGTTGCCAAGTAATGGTAATTTATCATATATATGGTTATTTTCAGCTCCTTGTTATATTAAACAATGTTAGAATTGATAAAATAAATTACAATTTATTTTCTATCATTTACGTTCTCTACTATTTTTCTGATCTTGTTTCTTTTAACTCAGGTTTAGGCTTTTGAATTTTTTATTCTTTTTAAATTTTATTTATGGCCTTTAGGCATCTAAGGCTCAGGATAGAATAGGGGACAGAAAACAATGCCGGTAGGTGTCGGCCAAGGCCTAAGTTGAAGGTACCATCTCGGCTTGATATGACAGGGAAAACGCTGAAAAAAACCCTCAGTCAGGATGGCCGGTCACTGGGATTGAACACACGACCTCCCGAATACTAAGCCAACGCTTTACCACTGAGCCAACGGCCGCGCGTGTAATGAATAGTGAAATCTTCTAGCCAAGGTAAGTTTATTCTAAATATAACTGAACCTGTCTTTCTTTAAACATACCTTCTTGGGAGAAGGGTGAAAAAGAGCAAGGATGCTTTTTTGATACCACTCCACGATTAGGATGGTATAAATAACAAATACCAGTCTCGATGGCTGAAGTGAGCTAGGTTTGAACCTGCGCTGCGTAATCAGTGATAGCAATCCTCCCTATTGCACCAATGTAATCTTTATATTTTTTGTCACATAGTAGTCTAACTTTTCTGGATGTATGGAACAAAGAAACCCCTACGCAGTCCCAGGAGTACTTACGCTTTCGGGGTCTTCGTCTCCGCACAGGGAAGAGATGCAGCTTCGAGTCCTATTGAGGGACAATCTTACTGATTGGGGTTGCTTCAGTTTCACCTGACGAATGAAGTTGTGGTACCTACTCCGATAGCAGAACAAGCTTAATTCAAACCTTTTGCAAGCTTGACATGTCTTGTGTCTAGAATCAAGAGTTTGAGCCATACTTACTAGTTACCAGGTAATAAGTTTCACATATAAAACTTGTTACAACAAGCGTGAAACACGCCTTCCATGCCACTAGTGGCCAAATATATCAACTCAACTGTCTACGTCCAGTTTGAATCAAATTTGCCTTATCAAGTCAACTTAGAGTCAATTTCAAACTTGAATCAAACTTGTTATATCAATCGCAACTACACACTGAAAATTAAATAAGAATTAAGTTTGCCATAAGTTTGCATGCTATGTAGGTAGGTAAAAACACTAGGCGATAACTTTTCCTTCCCCATTCCCCAAAAACTGCTCACCGGGACACGTCATCTCTGAAATATTACGGGTGTAGATAGAGATATATATATATTTTACGAAGTTCCGGGAAGGAAACCGGCACCGGGATGCTGACACAGAGTAGTAATTTGCTGATATCTGAGAGGCTTATTACACCACAATTCACGATATTTCGGAAAACGTTCTACATTATTACGATACAATTAAAATAAATAGCAAGACATTTGAATCCAAAATAGCAATTTTTAGAGAGGAAACATATTATCTATAAAGAAAATAATAGGAACTTTTTAAAACTAGATATAAAAATTGTCTAAATCATAAAATAGAAATATATATGAGGAAGCAAATATGACAATTTCATGCGTAGAACTTGGCAACACTGTTCCAACCAGAGCTGTCGTGGTTTCTGCCATTCAAATCACCAGTTTCGAGAACGAGTGGAAGGCTAAGAGGAATAAAGAATGAAAAAAGAGAACCAGAGAGAGAGAGAGAGAGAGAGAGAGAAATATCGCAGCATAACACAGAGAATTGCATATGAGATCTGTACTTCTACATGACAGCTTAGTTAACACAAGAATAGTGGCTGATGCCTCTCAGACAAAAGCGAAGGCGCTGGTGAAGATAAAGCGAGCTACGACTCAAAGAGAGAGAGAGAGAGAGAGAGAGAGAGAGAGAGAGGGAGGGAGGGAGGGAGAAAGTGAAAGAAAAAAATGAGGAGAGAATATGGAAATGTATCCTATTGTCTGCTAACTTTTCTGATATTATCTATATGTGTGGATAGATAGTGGAATTGTGGTGAATATCATTGCATACTCTGTTGCCCAAAAAAGGTAATAGATTATCTACAGAACAGAGCTGAAACCGGGTCAGTTTTAGTGACCCGGTCCGAAACCTGACCCGAGTTACCACGCTGACTTTCTGATCCGGCAACCCGATATAATCCACCTCAGACTAACTAATGCCTCAGAACACACGGCTACCCCCAGTCGGAGGTTATTTGCACACCCCTGGGGATATTTTAGTTCTTTCGGGGGATTATGATACTATTGCCATATGTTATTACTATTGTTAGGAATTTCGGGGTGTCGATTTTCTCGTGCTCTGGGGGTAAAACCCCTGCCTCGGTTACCCCTAAAAGAAAGACAACAACAATTAAATAACTGTGTTAATTCAACTACTATACTCGGTGTTACCAGGGATTTCGACAGGATTTTCATTTTGGTGGTGGATGGGGCTGTAAAGTCAAAATTGGGAGGTTGTAAGTGGAGTTTTACACGGTTTTTATCGATTTTTCACCGTAAAAATTTTAGTTAGGGGGTGCGCTCGGGAATTTTGGCGGTGACACCCCCACAGGGGGATCGGGGAGAATCAATAGGTGTTACCATTGTTAAGATAACATCAGTGTCAGGAATACAACTGCACATAATGTTCGGGTATGTGGTTAGCAACCAGGTAGTTAATAAAATCACTGCTGATAATTTTAGTATTGTGTTATCATCATCACAACGTATTGTGTAAACCAAGTATTTGCTGTGGGAACATCTTTTTAAAGACAGCGATTCCGTTACTGTAACCCAGCGTCCTTTTGCGTGACATTTTGAAACTGGAACTAATAGTAAAGTTCCAATATGGCAAACTAAATCGAACTGGGCTAAAGAGTTTAGGACTACTGAATCTCTTATCAACAAGAAACCTTCCGGTCTTCCTCGAACGGCTTGAATGCGAGGAAACGTGTATCAAGTGAGACTAGCATTTTATTTAGCATAGTCCTCTCTGCGTTCTGCTCTTCGCCACTCAATCACACTTCACTTAATACCTACAATTATTCCACGCATCTTATCCAAGTATTTTAAATTTCATTCCTTCAAAATCCAGATGGTGCAGTAACTTCTTTCACAATCAACGATCCATGGCAACAAAAAACTATCAGTCACTTTACATGTCGGCGCGTGCTTCAGCACGCCTCATACAACTACGTATGTAAGCGTTGAGCAAAATTCTAATAGTTTAGTTGTTTCTGCCCAACTCTATATGAATAACACAACAATCGGCGAATCAGAATAACATTTACAATTCTAATTCCACAAATTCAGACCTAGAAGTTCAAACATTCAGAGAAGAGACTTCTTAAACAGTGGCGAATGCTGAGGATAGACAGGGCAGATAGTGTCTCTCCATTAAAAAAAAATATTTAGCTATTTTATTTTCATTGTAACAATTTATTTTCAAAAAGAAGTATACTGTAGGTATTGCGTAATATAGCAGCCACAATGGAAGATTCTGTGTTCCTTTTAATATTTAATTTCACATTGTGTTCATCCATTTGTTTATTCACGGTTCCCCACTGTAAATTATAAGAATTTAAAAATTTCTGTCCATGCCAAAGTTTGAAGTTTCATGAAACCCCACAACAATGAACAAGATACTGAATCGCGAATCGTCTAGTATGATCATGCTGCCACCTTACGTTGGAGATCGTCATCTTACACTTGTCTTTAATGAAACTGTTGACTTACCTGTTATGAGCAGTGAAATTAAGGCGAAGGGGAGTCGTGGCTGCCAGATCCCTTTTCATTCTTCGGTGTTGCGCTACCAGATTGTCTCGATCGTAATAAGCTGGTTCGAAGTGGCGAATAAACTCATTCAGAATAAGTCCTGGGGAAAGAAAAGAAAACAGAGATCGCAAATTAAAATTTGGAGAAATAATGATTAAATTACTAGATTTGTTTTCTTAGTAATCATTTTTGCTGATATAACTTATATGTTTTACAATATGACTCTTACACAAACGAAGAGATTTATCTACACTGTGAAAAATATTCCGACACATTTCTGGAAAAATCATTGCCTGGAATCTTAACTAATAAAAAACACACATTATTCACTTTTCAGGTATACTGGCACGAGATTTGAACATGGGTTGTTCAGTTAGAAGTTCAGCGCCTTGCCAACTGGACTAAACTGCTAGTCATAAGAGAACAGAAAAAACAAACATTTTTTTACAGTGTAGTTTTAAGGTAACGCTTGCTGCCTTGTAATCAAAGGGATCCCGGGTTCGAATCCTGGTGGTGACATAAGTGGCGCAGATCTCACGTTAAGATGTAGGTCCCGTCCTTAGGACACCATTTTCATCCGATGGAAGGCAATGGCAAACCACCATCGATTCACCTTGCCCAGGGACCTTCGGGTCAGAACCTGACTTCCACCAGTGCACTCATCATCATCATCATCATAATCACTTTGAAACTGAGGAAGAAGACGAATACAACTTTCAGACAGTATTAACAAAGAGAAAAATGCCGGGATGGGATCTTCAACTTGGACCCTGGCCGACACCTTCCCGCATCCTTCCCCTACCCCCCATTACCCGGCCTGAGCTTTACATGCCTAAAGGCCATAAATAAAGTGGAATTCAACTCAACAAAGAGAAAAATAATTGTATCTTAAGACAAAAAGAAATGCAGAAAATCAGAACGAACTGAAAAGAATAAGCTTGTTTCAAGTGGATCTGTCACATTTACCAGATAAGTGACGATGTCAATTGTTCATTAATTTGGTTGTTAGTTTCAATCCATCAGAGAGAAAAAAAAAGTGAACAATTTTATGTAATTTACTAGTCTTATCCCCACAAAAGCACCAATCTTTGGCTCTGGACTGACGACAACAGAAAAACAAACCATCGTTTTAAAAGAACTTTTAAGAGAATAAGTGCTATAAATCAAAGAGTCTATCTAAAAGACTGTATCCGGAAAGATCGAACACTAAACCAGAAAAGTCAGAAACACTGGTCAATTTGTACTGTTGTAATTTTCCAGAAACGTTCGTCTTCCATTTTCCTTCTGTTGTGGTGGTGGAGTTGGGTGCTGGGAATGATAGAGTACAGACATTCTTTAATTTATCTTCTTTCAAACCAATACATCTTCCATTTTGAGAAATAGAGTCACTCGGGGGAGGAGTGGAGGACACGATAGATTAAGAAAAATGCTAACACGATATTAAAACAATCAAAGCGAAGCTGAAAAGAACAGAGTATTGAAGTATTGATATATTCATATGTGAAGAAGTTCAAAGAGATGGCAGTACTAGATCTAAATCTAGATGGCAGCACTAGTTTCGTATATGTCTAATGTATTTTTATCGTTGCACGAAATTTCCTTGCTGCTCCTACAAATTCAAGCCTAGAGAGTTCAAACTTTCAGGGAAGAAAGTTCATAACCATTTCAAGAGTTCTATCCGTGCCGATTTATTTTATTTTCTTCCTTGTTTATTGTTGGAAGAGATTCATTGTTATAGATTTGGATATCCACAACAACAATTCCAACAATGAACAAAGATGAAAATAAAAAAAATGGGCACGGATAGATCTCTTTAAATGGTTGTGATATTATTGCTATATTTCAAAAGTGAAAATGTGGGACACTTATCAATTTACGAAAATCTTTGAAATGTGCAAAACTAAAGAAAAAGTTAAAACAGTTTAATTTCCTTGCGTTAAAAGCTACGTTAATTAAATATCCAACACTGCACCTAAGAAATCACAATTATGTTTACTTCTGAAATTGCAGTAATATTCCCTGATCGAAGGAGCAACGGAAATGTAGCCATTGTTGCCCAACTAACAATTTAAAAAAAAAAAAATCTTCAATCGCTTAAAAATAACGTTTCTCCACTTCATAAGGTTTTATTTTATCGACATTTTTAATCATTTCCCGTTGCATTTCCGGTGGTCAACGGAAAACTACCAAGAAATTACGTCAGTGGCTCAAATAACTCTCAAGCACAAACCAGATGGAAACAAAGTGTAATACCGACAACAATAGGCACTGAATAAACAAAATACTTTATTCCTGACCCAATAAAACAAATGCATCGTTCATATGAAACTAGTTGAATCATGAACTTGAATTAAATCCGTGGTTTACGTATTCAAGTTTTTAATTATATATATATATATATATATATATATATATATATATATATATTGGAGTTGCCGTAATCATAAGTTGAAGATAATATAATCATGTATGTGAAAAGAAACGAAACTATATTTATTTTTCCTTCGTTTCTTCTTCGCTGAAAACAGCGACGATTTATGCGTCTCGAAAATTATTAATTTTTGGACACCGGGACGCTTATCTCGATTCCGGTACGGTCCCGGATTTTCCGGGACATATAGGACCACCTTCTTCTCTGAAAGTTTGAACTCCTTAGGCTTGAATTTGTAGAAGCAGGATTGCAATTTCCTTCAATTAAAAAAAAAAAAAATACAGACATATGAAAGTAGTACTGCCACCTAGCGTCAGGTATCGTTGCTTTACACTAACCTTAATACATGTTGCACGCAGATAGCACCTGCCCGTCAACGAATGCATATCAAGAAATTCGCAAAAGTGTAATTCGTAAGCAAGAAATTCGTAAGCAGCGCATTTTGCACCCAGTTTGCGAAAAATGCGTTATTCAGATGCACAATGAATTATAATGTGTCACATTGAGAAGAAAATTATTCTAGTAGAAGCGTGTAAACGAATCATTGGCAAGCCAGCATTATAAATATTAAATTGCAAATTACAGGTATATTAAATTACAAATTCCAATTCCTAGGTGGCCAGGTATTGACCCAAATGTTCAGACCTCTCTGAGTCGATGACCTGATTATCGGGTATGACCTTTTCGGCGTTACATCGTATTTTTCGTGCTTTGGGACAACCCCAAGTCCCGATCACATCTGAAAAAAAAAAAATGTTCAAAGTGCAACAATGTGTAATAAGGAAATAATTAAAATATTTAATCTGCTCCCCCAGTGGTCCCGGAGTCGAAATCTGACCACCTGGTCAGCATGGACCCGGTACAACACTTGCCCCAATTCATCTGGTGACCCGTTTCAGCTCTGCTCCTGACAAAGGACTTCGCGCAAGTTCCCCGCATTTACAGAAAAGTAGCCGCTTACTTGAAAGGTCTCGTCCTACAAATGGCAAAAATACACAAAGTAGGTGCCATCGTCCAGGACATCACGAGTTCCAGAGCTTGAACTATTTGCGGACGCCATTTATGTGATTCTTTGCCTACGTAATTTTTTACAGTGTTTATTGTACTTCGGTAATTTTAGTAACTACTGACTTCTCGCAGGTTCACAATTCACAAACATCCATGAACCAGGCGGGATTTGTACCCAAACCGTTGTGAATAGAGTCCCAGACCCTTACTCCATACGCCTATCGAGATCGATTTTGTGCTGACGTTTTGTAAATGAGTGTATCTCTGGTTATAATTCTCACTAAACAATAAAGAAAGGCTCGTTTTATTTCTAATAGTCGAAGGAAAAAAAGAAGTATAAATTGTGGTGTAACCCAATGAATAGAGAAGGTGAAGGCGGCAAAGTACAATTTCGTTAATTAAAAAGAACCTGGGTTTGATCTTTTTCCCCTTAGCGCCACAGGACATCTATTGGACGTCCATTTTATGCCCGTAGATATACTGGGCATGTGATGGACGTTCAATTGATTTACATAAAAGGGAAGTCCCGAAGAAGGACTTCACGGACGCCAAATGGATATTCATAGCATGTACAGAACTTGCATATCCCGAAGACGGACATTGTGTAATTTTTGACGTCGACAAGGAATGTGTGTGAGCTGCGTGCCCAGCAACTTTATTTCGAACAATTTTATATTTTGCGTGTATGTTCATCCTCATAAGCTTTTACAACGATTCACCGAAATTACTTTCTTTGAACTGGCAGATGAGTGAATATTTAAACCAGTGTTCGAAGTGGGAGAGAAACAGAGACGGTATGTTTTCCTAATACTTGCCTCGACATATCAAAAAGTGATTATATAACAACACGTATACCGTGTGTTTCAGTGACGGTATGCTTTTAGCTCTCAAAAACTAGAGCTGGTATGCCATACCGGTACACACCGCCTCACTTCGACCACTGATTTCAACATTTCACGGTCTGCAGTTCCTTATGTTGTTGGCGATGGAGACTGATTTGTGTCTTTATGCGATTTTTCGACAAGACCTGTCAAATACACTGCAACTAGTGATGAGCAAAAGCAAGACCAAGACCAAGACCGTAGCGGTCTTGGTCTTGGTCTTAGTTTTGGTCTTGCATGCAACAGTCTTGCAAGTCTTGCTTTTAAAAAAAATTATATGTTTCATACGTAAATTTTATATCGTATATAGGGAATAGCAAAAGCTATGCGTATCATTGCCTGCCTTAATGCGTCAATAGTAACGGAAATATGTTTTAATGTATTGTTTATCTTCATGCAAGTGTACAGAATAAAACTACCGAAGTTCAATTTCGCTTTAATTTAAACAACATCACTAACATTTTATTATTTTATTTTTAGTTTACTTGCTGTTTTAGGCACACAACTATGTTTCGTAAGCTTTGACAGAATGCAATCATGGATTATCAAAACTGATATTCAAAATAATTTAGACATTGAAGTTCTTACCTTGTAACAATCCATAGAATTGTGCTCTATGTCATCTTCTAGTCACTGTTCCAATTATTTACCATTCTCCGTGCTCCAGGTAAGTTCCAAAGGAAGACCAAACATACACGGATATTGTGTTTAACTAAAACTTACAAGCGAACTATTTTTGCTGTTCAGCGAGTTTTGACTTCGGACCTTATTTGAAGCATATAGATAGCGAAAATAACACACATAGACTCGCATTCTGTCATATATTTGTGTCCCGAATAAGTCGAGTCGTGTAATTTGAGCGACTTTTAAGCAGTAAAATCAACCTTGAAGGTGAAACTTTATATTAACTAAATGAGTTATCAGATGCATTTCCGTAGGTACTTTTACGTGTAGAACACAAATTTCACCGTGAAAATGTTCGCAAATTGAATGCTTTTTATACAAACTCCAGTTTATGATAGAAAATGAACAAAATTCCATAGAAAGTAATGCCGTAAAGGAACAACAATACAACTACGAGAAAGGGGAAAGGGCAGGGGATTATAAATACATAAAAGATCATAGTTTCTAATACCTGTTGGGGGGGCCCAGGGCGCTTGCAATCGCTAAACCACTGATCGACTACACGGTTATTTAATGCGGACATTTTAAATAATACAATTTGAATTTTTACTTTCGTACGTACATTTTTTCATCCCCTCTCCTCTTTGGTGTGTAATTCCTGAACAAAATTGCAACACTCTCGCTTCTCCTGCGCTCTCTTCGTTTACGTACATTTTAAATACCCCTTACTATACAAACATTATCATAACTATATTACAAATTAAAATTATAATTAATAATTAGAACAGTAAACATTTTTCAAAATACTTACCAAAATAAATTCTCGTGTCATGTCACATCTTATATTTGTTTCAAACATCTTATTTAACATACACGCTTACTATAAATTTTTTGAAAGTTAAATATTTAAATAATTGTGGTAAGCACGAGAAAACGCAACTGATTTGATTGATTATTTTTATAAATATTCGAAATCAAACTTTAAAATGAAACAGTTAAACAATAATACTAATTATAGTGAATTAACAAGTTCTGAAAATGAAAATAAGCTTAATGAATTGTTTTTCAATCTAAACAGATTTCACTTTCTTTGATTTTTCATTAAAAAGTGATTCATCAATTTGTTCTCCATCATTTCACGTTTTCGTCTTTTATTTAAAGATAAATGTAAACAAATCAAGTCCGTTATTATTATTTAGGTTTTTAAAGTTCAACAAACGAATTCTAATTTTACTTATAATTACAACATATTTATTATAAACATTATAATTGTAAAATACCTTTTTTTAAAGAACTAACTTTAAGAACGTATCAGAGCCCCCAGGCCTTGCCGAGGTCGCTAAATTGCGAAACCGCTGGGCATCGGAACGATTTTACTACGCATCTCAATGAGGTGCACTCGCTTTTTTGCTATGCTCGCTCCAGCGTTTCGCTTCTTTCTTTAAAACCGTGTAGTCGATCAGTGCTTTAGCGATTGCAAGCGCCCTAGGCCCCCAAAATGTATTAGAAAACATTATTTTTTATGTATTTATAATCTCCTGCCCCTTCCCCTTTCCCGCAGTTGTATTGTTGTTCCTTTACGGCATTACTTTCTATGGAATTTCGTTCATTTTCGATCATAAACTGGAGTTGTATAAAAAACATTCAATTTGCGAACATTTTCGTGGTGAAATTTGTGTTCTACACGTAAAAAGTACCTATGGAAATGCATCTGATACCTCATTTAATTAGTACAAAGTTTCACCTTCAAGGTTGATTTTACTGCTTAAAAGTCGCTCAAATTACACGACTCGACTTTTCGGGACACAAATATATGACAGAGTGCGAGTCTATGCGTGTTATTTTCGCTATCTATATGCTTCAAATAAGGTCCAACTCTAAAAACATGTCCGAAGTCAAAACTCGCTGAACAGCAAAAAAGGTTCTCTTGTTAATGTTGTTTTCGTCTAAGAAGCACTAATGTCCACAAACCTAGACAATTGACGATAATGAGACTAGTCATGGCTCAAGCGAGCTCTGGCAGAAGAGTGACAGTAAGTATAATTACTTACAAATTTGAATTTGAATTTATTTAAGCCTAACAGGCATCTATGGCCTAAGGCTTTTGACAACAATGGGAAAGTTAGCGGTCAGGACTTTGAGTTAAGGTACCATCCCAGCATTCGCCTGGTGGGACTGAGGAAAACTCTAGAAAACCTCAGCCAGGATGGCTCGGTAAAATTACTTACGAGTTTGTGGACCAATACTTTTCTGTTGAACAAATGTGTCAAAGTAAACCTGCTCAATTTGAAGCATTTCTGTGCTCAATGCAAGCTCACACGCCTGTTACCTCTAGCTTACTCTAAAGTAACTTTTGCGTTGCATCCAAAACCATAGCCCACATATAGTCATATTCCTCCCGACTTTATCTACAAGTGACGAACAATTACCAAGTGTACTGCAAAAACTGTTGTTTTATTCAGACTCAATTCTCCGTAGCATAACATATAAAACAGAACTCAGTTTTCAGTAACACATATCAACAGACATTTTACAAAATCGACTAGTAGCTTAGAACATAAAGACTTGGTTACACAAATCAGTACAGACTCCGAACAGACCATAATCTACCTTTATCTGAATCAATAGATCATACCACGACAAACCTAACATCAGAAAAGCCAGGACATCAGACTTCCTTTTGCCCTTTATCCAAATTATCCTTAAGGGGAATGTAAAGCCAAGATCTTCAACAAGAGATGGAGGCACTATCTCCGTATGTGTCTAATGTATTTTTATCGTTGCACGAAATTTCAATGTTGCTCCTACAAATTCAATGCTAGAGAGTTCAGACTTTCAAGGAAGAAAGTTCTTAAGCAATTCAAGAGTGCTATCCGTGCCGATTTTTCATTTTCTATCTTGTTCATTGTTGAAATCGTTTCAGTGTTATTATGCCCATAACAATGAAGCTCTTTTAACAACGAACGCGAAAGAAAATGAAAAATCGGCTCGGATACAACTCTTGAATTGCTTATGAACAATCTTCCCTGAAAGTTTGAACTCTCCAGAATTGAATTTGTAGGAGCAACATTGAAATTTCGTGCAACGATAAAAATACATAACACACATACGTATAAGTGCTGCCATCTCTTGTCGGAGATCTTGGCTTTACTTGGCCCTTAACAGAAACTTTTTCCTTCTATTGTAAGTTTAGTGTACAGTAGTGTACATTGTACGTTTAGGTTAGTTGCGTTTAGGTGTACGTTAGTATGCTACAGTAACAGCGGCATGATTCTCAGATCCACTCACACGGTTTGCACAACTTTGAACACCTAGAGTCCAGCGGTATTTTTACAGAAGCCAAAAAAATTCATGTGAAGGATATAATGATTTCCCCTTCCTTTGCACGTTTTAAAAATATTCAAATAGTGCGCGTGCAAGAGTCTTGCAGGCTGGTCTTGGTCTTGCAGGTATGGTCTTGGTCTTGCAGGTATGGTCTTGGTCTTTTTCTTGGTCTTGCATCTCTTGGTCTTTGGTCTTGGTCTTGCATCGGTATCCCTGGTCTTGGTCTTGCATGCAAGACCAAGACTCTTGCGCTCATCACTGACTGCAACATTTCTGGAGGACCGTGCAACGTTGAAATGTTCACTTATCCGCAAGTTCAAAGAAAGTAATTTCCATGAATTGGTAAAAGATTATGAGGATGAACAAGCATACAAAGTATAAAATGTTGGAAATAAATTTGCTGATCACAGTATACGCACCTCATGAGTCCCTACTTCGGATACCCTGCAGACTCACACATCTTGTCGACATCAAAAATCAAACTATACCTGTCTTCGGAACATCCAATGCCAGGATATGTCATGAACATCTATAGTACTTCTTCGGAATCTCCATTTTTTTGTACGTCCACTGGCAGTCCATTTCATGTCCAGTATTTCAAGGACATAAAATGGACGTACTAGCACAAGGATATCAATGGCCAAGCGAATAAGCGATGCCCTGTGCTGTTAGTTAGGAGAAAAGAACAATCCCTGTTTTTATTTTAAATCATGAAACTGGACTTAGCCCTCCTCTATTTATTGGGTTACACCTCAGCTTTATACTTTTCCTTCGACTATTAGAAACAAAACGAGTCTTCCTTCATTGTTTTGCTACAATAATAACCAGAGATACATTCACTCACTAAAAGTAAGCGCAAAATCAATCTCGATAGGCGTCTGGAGTAAGGCTCTTGGACGCGGTTCACGAGGATGCTTGTGCGAATCACGCCTGGTTCATGGATGTTTGAGGTTTGTAAAACGCGACGAGAAGTCAGTAGTTACTAAAATTCCCAATATATAATAAATATAACTAATAGAAAAATACTCTGACAAAGAATCACATAAATGGCGTCCGCCCTGTAACTCCTGATGCCGCTGACGATGACACCATAATTTGTGTATTTTTGCAGTTTGTAAGACGAGTCCTTTCAAATAAACTGCCCACTTTTCTGTAAATGCGGGAGAAACTAGCGCGAAGTCCCTTGCGCACAGATAGAAAACAATTTCAACGAAAATTTGTACAAAAGCGATTTTTCTTGCACAGTTTTGGAAAAGTATTTGTTTGAGAAACTCGAGAGGGATACAGTTCTTCGAGGTAACGTGATCTAGTTATTTGTTTATCGGCTTTTTCCTGCTTCTGTTGTTACAAATGAAATGAAATTATGAATACAGAAAGTCATTCTTAGATTTGATAGAAAGAAAAAATAATTCCGAGTTTAAAAAAAAAAACTTTAAGGCTCATGCACAGGTGGGAAAAGGGACTACCCCATAAGTTGGCAACTATGCTTCTAATTCCAAGAACTATTCTTAAATAGAACCGCCAATGGCAATTGCGCGTGGGAGTCATGTCGTTTGATGAAATGTAGAGAGCCGGTGTTACAGATGCGAAAAGGGTTTGAGAGGGGAAAACCCAGGATAAATGATGAAGTGCGAGAGACCTGGAAAGTTTAGAAAGCAGAATCGAGGACACCCATTGCAGAGTAGAAAATTTGTGAGGGAGGTATGGTACTAGAGAAGGGAGACTCAGAGAAAGAGGGGGAATGGGGGAAATAGACGAATTACGAGAGTGAATGAAGAACGGGGTGGTTGGGAGGGTGGAAACCACACTTCCATGATCTGCCATCACGCTCTGCTCCAAAGTTAATTGACACGATAACGAATTCTAATGAGCAAAACTTAGTTACAGTAATTTTTCTCTTTCTTTCTTTCCTTCAGTGCGGTTGAATCAAGAGAGAGAGAGAACGCATTTTACAGCAGTATCACGGAAAATGTAAAATGTCATCAACAGACATCATAGACGAAGATTAATTTATTTTTTCCCCTTTCGTCTTTGAGTTTTTTCTTTTTCTTCTTCTTCTTTTTTTTTACAAAAAAGCCTTCCTTTTACTTCCCTAATCTAAAAAATACGGGAATAAAATTGAAAAGAACTAGAATGAGAAATTTTATATCAGTAAGGAATTACAAAATCCTCCCTCCAGCTGATTTTAATCTGATTTTTTTTCTACATGCGGCCTTTTCCCTTTACTTTCTTAACTTGAACAACATATTCAAATAAGGCCTACAGGGACCTAATATGGCCTGCCTGATCTTTGAAAATAGTTCCCTCCACTCAATGTTGTCTACAGTACTGGCGACTCAATCTACTGTCTTCTGTTTAAAACAAACTTTATACATCTTCTACACACACACAACTAGCGCAATCTGTCACACTTAACACGAATTATAATGAATATAGCGAATAGCCATATTGGTTACTAGGCCACATTGGCCATCTCTACCTTATACTTTACCGAAAAAAGTGAAGCAATGAATAATTCAAATTTAGAATTGAATTGGATTGCTTTTTACTTTAGGCATCTTTGGCTCAGGTCGGGAGGGCCAGTAATTCAGATGGATGTGAGAAGAAAGTCAGCCAGGTCCTAGTTTGAAAGAGCGTTAACCTGGTTTGACGACGTAATATCCTGGATAAGTATAACTGTATGTTAGGATGCCGACCAGTGCAATCGAACTCGTGTAATTCTGAATGCTAGACCAAACGCTCTACCAACTGAGCTTCGGCTGTTCGGTACTGAAATGTAGATATCAGTGATGCTCGTTACGGTGCGAGAGATCTTGTCCTGCCTTCAATCCTTGAAGGAGGCTTCACATTTCGTTGTTGGTTCGCATCGTTGTGCCAACTGGAAATACCTGAATTAATAACTATCGGACTCTGATCCCAAAGTCAGGTAAAGTTGAGACAGGGAGGCGCAATACTGACCACGTGGCGCAATCCTCCAATAAAAGTCACCTAACCGGGAATAGAAAAGCCCACGACGAAGTTTTGTAGAGTCTTCAGAAAGTTTCACTGAAAGGTTAGTCAAAATCAACGGTGTATTAAAACCTCATCATTATGGCGTTACAAACTACAACGTTTTAAATCTAACTTGTGTTGATGCTGTCGAAGTTTTACCACAAATAAAACGAATTGGAGAAGTAACTTGAACACTTTACACTTTGAACCGTAAGGGGGCAGTAATGTCGAACACGCATTGCGCCGCTCAGCGGTGTGAGTACTGTACTATTAACATAATGTAGGTAGCTCATACCAAAGGCAATTTAAGCGTATGAGGTAAGGGTTAGTTTAGATATAAATCTACGTTATGAACACAAAATATTGGTACATTATGCAAATTTTCACCAGTTTTTTCATCTTCTGTGGGATATACATAAGACTAAGATGCAGGGTAACGCAGCAAAGCACATGCTTACTTATCAATACAAGGATTCTGCCACGATTTTCAGTTGGTGGGTGTAAGTAGAGTTTTGCATGGTTTCTATCGATTTTTGAAAGTAACAATGTTAAAGTTAGGGGTGTGTGATGAAAGATTTGCAATGGAGACACCACCCACTGGGGGAGGGGTCTCTAGCAAATCCCTGCATCAGATGCGTGACTACATTTTATGCTCCCCCCCCCCCCGTAAGAGAATACCCAAGGCCAGAGGTCGATTCAGCCCATTGAGAGACTAGGTTGAAGGGTCACCCCCACATTGCGGGGTTATGCGCCACAATAGTCACACCTCTGACCTTGATCCATATGAACAACAGCAATAAAGATGTTTGCCTCCATCTTTTCTTTTTTTTTAAAAAAAAACAAAACAACAACTATAATTTAAATTGTGAGTGCAAAATTAATACTTCTCTCTCCAAAACAAAACTATTTATCTGGCATTTAAACTCTTACTGTCTTTAATCTCCAAGCACACCTACCGAGCGCTCGTGGTTCAGTGGTAGTGCGTTGACTTAGCCTTTGGGAGGTGGTGAGTTCAATCCCAGCGGCCGACCATCCTGACTTAGGTTTTTCCTCAGTCACCATCAGGTAAATGTCGGGATGGTACATTCAACTTAGGTCCTGGTCCACACCTTCCCGCACTTCTGCATACCTTATACTTCCTGACTAGTCTGTTATTAGAAACTACTAGCACACACCTTTCTTCTAAAGTATTACGAATTCCTAAGGCTTCCCATCTGTTTCTCTAAAAATAACCCTGTCACAGTATATGAGGACAACAGGGAAATAACGTACTTAGTCCATTTTCTTGAGTTTACAGGAGAGCGTTTTAAATGTCCATAATCACCATTATGTATACCTGAACATGAAATAAAGATTTACTTGCAATAGACGAACTATGCATACTCTGTTTATGATTGAAAGTTCGTTAAAAAAGGCCCTTCAAGAGCAAACAGATGGCATTCTTATCCCTATTTGGCAAAAAATGGACAAATTTCGTTCTTTCCCTGTGGTCTTCATATCATCAAATGTGTTATTCTTTGTCCCTCTCTCAGTGAGAAGACGGTCTACTTCTTGACCAACCAATATTGAAGGTTCAGAGTAACATTGTAAATATACGGTGATGTTGTAATGTTAATTTATTGCTACAACCTCTTTACTCTAGCCTCTCTGTTTAAAAGCACAAAAGCTGACTACAGAAGCCAGGTTTAGTCTGCCGGAAACATTTTTGATGCAAGCAGTTTCCGTGAACTAAGTAAGCTCTTACCGAGTTCTAGGAGTTTGGGGGATGAGAACGAAACGAGGTTTGGATGTGAAGATTCAACGCAGAGACGCATGGGAACAGACCACGTCCTCCCAGAGGGCGCCGAGTAATTAGAAGTAGCAGTGTGTGAAAGGTGGGATGAAATTACGGGGAGGGGTTTATTTTACGACCCCCTCGACTTTTCATTTATGTTTTATCTTGCTTCTTCTCTCTGAAATGACGCCCCTGAAGCCACCCCTTTCACTTCATCCCTCTTCTACTATTCCTCCCTTTGATTGACCAAGTTATTCGTTTACGATATGTTTTACATATTAGGTGATTCTACATTACTGTCAAAATGGAAAAAGATGTAATATTCTATACTTGATACTTCATTCAAAAGTCTTTGTACAAAACCTTATGGCCCAGACCTTTTACTACCGTCAACCACAATGGAGTAGTCTGTGGATTTGCACTCCACCTCGGATTCCAACTGAAGCATGGTTCGGTTCCCACGTAATACTAGATCCTGTCCTTAAAAGCTGCGTGCTGGATTAGGACAAATATAAGAAGTTCACTCGAAAGTTAATAAACATGTTAGAAAATGGCACCCAGCTCTCGTGATCTAGACTTCGGACCGGTAATCAGTAGGCACGTAGGTTCGAACCCCGTGCAACCGACCATCCTAGGTGTCAGGTAATGTTTTCCAAGATTCCCCTCAGTTTCACCAGGCAAGTGCCGGGATAGTATCTCAAGTAACGCCTGGGCGTCCTTTCCCTATTTTATCCCGGCCATGCCCAAAGGTCATAAATAAAATTGAGATTCGAAATATGCTGGTCCTTGAAGCTCATTGTTTGAAGAGTTTGGTAAATTTCCAAGAGATGGTACCACAGTTCGGTAAATCACAAGACTATTGGAACGCATTATCCTTCAGATGGTCCATGACAAAATTTCAACCACGTTTTCGATATCTGTTTGCCTACATTAATTAAGGATTCAATAAGGACAAACTGATATTCGGAGAATAGACCAAGTACAACCGTTCAGATATTTAGAACAAATGATAGCAGAGAATTTAAAAGCGAACAAGGATATAAAGCAAAGTGTAAGAAGTAAAACCAACATTTGAAAGCAGGGTGGTGTGAAACAAAATTTGGCTCGCGCAGGGAGGTTTTCTATAGATATTTCTGTGTAGAAATTTAATGTTTAGGTCCTAACTGATTCAGGAAGAATGTTAGGGTGGTTGCAGCATAAACTATTGGAATGGATTATGAACTAAGTTATGGCATCAATTCTGTTGCGTTGCTACTTGCTATAACGACGACCGTAAGAAACTTGTCCAAACAGATGGGTTGCTAACGTGGGAGAGATATCACTAAAAATAATGACATTGAAATATTTTCTTCCTGAATACTTTGGTGACAAGAGTAGTTCATTGTATTTACACCCACAAAACAATTCGCACACGAGACATCTCGTCCATTCGACATTTGGTCTAATGTATTTTTCGTCCACAGAACTTTTAGTCCACAAGTCATTTGGTTCAAAGAATTTTCGTGTTGGTCCAAAAGGATTTTTCGCTCACAAGACATTTTGTCCAATTGACATTTGGTACAACGGATTTTCGTCCACAAGTTGTCCAATTGATATTTGGTCCAAAGGAACTTTCGTCCACGTGACTTTCCGTCCAATTGACATTTTGTCCACAAGACACTTGGTCCAAAGGATTTACGTCCACAAGACATTTGGTTCAAAAGACAATCTGTCCTTTACACATTTGGACCAAATGTCTTCGGACGAAACATCATCCGACCCGACTGGATATACAGCTAAACATGTGGTTTCTATGTTGTATAATTATGGGAACTAACAGGTTTGACGTCGCATTAAAGACTCTATTGTAAGAAAGGCAAAAGCGTAACATCAACGTCTGTGTAAACCAAAGACTTCCTGTGTATGGTGTACTTCCATAGCTAATAGAATAAATTAAAACTATCAACTGGAAAGTAGCTTGGATGACATTGAAAAGGGGTAGCACCCGTCAGACACAGGATCTTGACCAAGTGGTGAGTAAAGTATCAACCCACATGTCTATTGCTCACGCGCACGTAACATTTGACTCTACCTTTCTTCGTCATCATTTCTCTTTGTTCTCTCAATAACATTTTTTTAAACAGAAGGTGCGGCATTGCACAGTGATTCCTTTGATGACCTTGCCATTTGGTTTCCCAATATATTTTCAAACTTAATAACAAATTAATACTTTTGATACCACTCTATTATGCATTGTGGTTGCTGTTTAGTTTCTGAATTTTAAATATGGACCTCAAAAAGTGGATTTAATTACTCCAGATGGTATCATTGTTGCATAAGTTTGGCAACATTGTGCTATTATTCTCTCATGTTTACTCCCTCCCACCTATCTACTTTACCCGTAAACCCATCGGAATGCTGTCTGTTAGGGTCATTGGTACTTTGGATACGATGGAGGCGGAAACGGTTAAGACAAGGGAAATAAAGAGTAGGGGGAGAAGAAGGAGGAAGGAAAGAACACATGATGATGTCGGTTAATAAACAGCTGTAAAACGAATGAGACACTGCACAACGGTTAATCAGAAAGGAAACACAACTGATTATAACATATTGAAGAACTTTTACAGTCGAAGTTAATTTTCTAAACATTTTCGTCTTGCTCAACGGTATATTTACGGTGACAATAACGTCCCGAATTTTTCGGGACAGTGTCGAATTTTAGGATTTTTTCCCAGTGTTCCGAAAAAAATATTAAATATCCCAAACTACATCAAAAAGTGCGATATAATTTCATTTGATACACAGCGAAAAAAGTCAGTGTTGATTCAACACTTTTCGGCCTCCCTGGACGACCACCATACACCGTTGATTTCGGTACTGGGAGCAGAAGAAAAAACTAGAAGCCTGAAGGGAAATTTGAACATGGATTGCTGAGTTAGAACTCTTGCGTCTTTCTGATTGGACTAAACCAGACTCAAAAATACTGGATTCAAACAGTATATAGCTTCAGACATATATTTCCCGAACCCCGAAAACAAAGTTACTCCGACGACTTATGACTTTCCCATTGCTCGATTAGGGATTAGAATTCCCATTCATTCAGAATGTGTTCCATGTCTATGAAAGCAATCAATCAAGATGGCGTTAACTAGAATTAGGCATGTTACGATAAGAAAGGCGTGAAATGCTGGTCAAGTGTTCGCCAGCGCAGATCGATTGCTTTCATAGAAATGGAACATATTCTCAATGAATGGGAATTCTGATCCCTAATTGACAAATACAAAAAAAAAAAAATCATTAAACCATGTCGTAATTTATCGGGAGTAACTTTGTTTTCAGGGTTCGGGAAATATGATCTTCTATACTGCGTTCATCTAATGTTTCTTATGTCTAGTAATTTAGTCAAGTAGGTAAGACGCTGGACTTGGTACATACATATTACCAACACTTACTGTGGATCATCTATCACCGCCCACCTCAGACAAAAACAGTAAAGATTACGAATAATATTTTTTTTAGTGATTTTAAAAAATGTAGATTGATTTATTGTAATTTAAATATTTAAAAAAAATTAAAGGTAGTTTTTCGTAAGCTTATACCAATTATTCAGGCACTGAACTTGCTTTGTAAAACGTATAAGATATTATGATTTATTTTCAGTGATCAAATTTCTAACTGATTTTGAAGTTCTTATGTTTTTAATTTTCAACGTCCAGGTAATTTTTAAGAGAACGCAGCTTTTAAGCTAAATTTATAGCCTGGATATTTTTTTCTTCGGTTGACCCTCAACTATTCGCCGATAAAGAAGAGAGGCGTTAGGTCCCAGTATAACGCCGTCCCGAATTCTAAATGAGAAAATACGGTCACTATAGGTATATCAAATTGTAAAGAAACTAACCAGAAGAATTTTACATCCTATAGTATTCCTTCAAGTTATATTTGTGACTGGAGCTCGTATCGACGTTGTAAACACATGTAAAATATGAAGAGGTGTCGTACTTACTCAGTGCGTCTTCAAGGAGAAGTTAAACTGACTTTATACTTATACTTAGTGGGGCGTAACGGGAGGGGTAGCAATTCCGTCGCCCCGGGACCCATCTGCAGATGGGTCTCTGCCCGTCGCCGAGATAAGTGAAGAATCGCTTCTTTAGATGAATTATGACGCACATCGATGGTGGTCAGTGACGCAATAGCTATGCGGTTTCAGGACTCTTACTTGTTTTTGACTGTAATGGCTAATAAGCATGAATAGCCATTGTCATACGGCGAGATAGAGAGAAGATATTTATCTGTCTTGGCAAGTGAGCCCCCGTGGGTCCCCCAATTTTCCCGCGTCGCTCGGAATACTAAGTTATTCCGGTCAACAGCAGCAGTGTGCCCCCACGATTGTGTTCGCGAATGGGCCTTAATCAAGTTCACTTGCTCCAGGTCCCAGATTGCTTTACACCGTCATTGATACTTAAAATCAAAATAATCGTTAAATATTCATTCGTTCTTTCTACACAGAGATCTTGAGTATGGCATCATGTGCAAAGACAATTAGCATAACGCAGAAATTAGAGGAAAATCTCCAAATTAAATACGTCATCCTACCTATCGTCGTGGAATGTTTTGGCTTTCGATACCCACAATGACAGGCTGGTGGTCTGAGATCTGACAATTACACATAGGGTGTACAGGAATTGGTAGCAGTGCTCACCCGCATAACACCGAATTCGAATCGCGGTCAGTGCAAATACTAATCTCATTTACATTAATTTTACTATAGGACATCACCCATTAAGTTTTTTTCGTCGCATGAAATAAGCGAGTTGCGATAAGTTCATCTTTTCGTTACCAGACAGCAGTCTGTTAGAAAACAACAATCATCTTCCGTTATTCCTGAGAACTCGCCGGAACACTTTATAGACAAACAGATAAAGTTATTACCTTTACTAATAACATAAGAATAGTCTCATATTTCGGAAAATAGCAAATATACCGTTGGAGATATGTAAATAACCCTCCCCCTCGGAAAGGCTATTTAGAAAGAATTTTGTGTTTGAAGCATTAAATAGCATAAAATCATTTTAAAAAATCTTTTAAAACTCTGAAAAAAGAAATTTCGTACATATTCTCACTTCTCAAAGGAATCTTGGGGCTCCACAGTCTAGTGGTTAGAGCGTTGGACTCATGTCCGCGTGGTTCCGGGTTCAATTCCCGGCTGGAGTCCCACTTTTCGGCATCCACCCAGCGTCGTGAGGCAAATTGGGGAGTGACGTGAATAAAGACGTGACGGCCACACTCGTTCTGGTAAGCCCCTGATACGCCTGTTCGTGGGTAGGTACGCGCAGTGCTGACCACACAGCCGTTATTCAGGCGGGCGTAGTTCCACCAAATACGGACAGATGGCGTTGGGGCAGGCTCAGGGCCTATAGGCCTGTTACGCCAGTGTTTTTTTTCAAAGGAATCTTACAAATTATAATACTGATTAATTCAAACCATATAGGAACAAGACCAGGGCCCCCGGTTCAATTGGGTCAAAATTCGATTATCGGGTATCTGAGTCGCAGCTAGTCTACTCACCTGGGTCAAGACCGGTTTCCGAGTCATTCCGGTCCCTGGGTCACCTATATCTGGATCAGGCCGGGTTGGTGACCCGATTTCAGCTCTGAGTACAACCTTTCACTCGGCCTGAGCCAAAGTTGTCTAAAGACCTTAAAAATTAAATTCAAACCCTCTCACTATTAACCGATACAAAATGCACTTTAAAGGTCCGCTCTTTATTATAATTTTATATTGGAGAAAGCATCTTGAGGAGTTTTATTGTCTATGATTTCAAGCGGAGTGTTTTAAAAAAAACTGGATATAAAAGACTGATTGATAGGTAAAGGACATTTAAGTCAGAAAGATCTTCAGGGAGTCTAGACGTAGAATCTATCGACAGTCAGTGCCTTTCTCTTCCTCCAAAAGTGCATGGATGGAGTGGTTCTCAGAACGCCTCCGCAATGGAGCGGAAGATTGGTGAATCTTCTTTCTTCCCTTTCAGAGAAGCTCATCAGTGGCGGAGCGACTTTTCAATCTTCCGCCAACCAAGAAGAAGAAGAGATCTGACTGTCTGTGACTTCCAGCCATCTCCTACGCTTTTCTTCGGCCCTAATCATCCCATCTCTGCTTTACTTTGTCCTTTGCCTTCTTGCGTCTTCGGTCTTCTTCTTGGAGACAGTCACTCAGCAAACATGTCATGGAGCTTGTGTGTGAGCGAGGACGAATGGACGTATGTATGTGTTCGTCTCTGTGTATGAGGACCGAGTATTCCTTTTGCTATTGTAAAGCGACAGTGTTGCAATCTTAGTTCTAAGGGATTCCATTTTTTAAATTTAATTTTAAGGCCTTTAGACAACTTTAGCTCACGTCAATAAGGGATTCAAACACAATTTGAAAGGAAGAAGATGTCGCTCCATATGAAATCGACAAACATAGATTTAAAATTTGCCCTATGTTTAAAATTTGTGAAAAGTTGCACATTCATTGTGTCATATTAGCAGAGACGAAGTGTAGCTTTGGCCCCTTCTACATGAGAGGGAAAAACGCGGTGATTTTACCTCGAGCAAACCGCGCACTCTAATAAAACCCATGCTTTTAAATGTGCGTGTCAAAACACTCGTGTAGACACGTACATGCGTTTTTTTTGGAAGGCGCGGTTTTCCCACGGTAAAACGACCGCGTTTTCTTCGCTTGTGTAGAAGGGGCCTAACAGTTTGTTTCCTCTCACCATTTGATCGTACAAGCCAGTTTCATCGCACATGTGTGCGCCATTAAGCATATACAGAGCTTTGCTTAAACATGTATTACAAAACGTTTAGCAAAGCTATAAGACTGGGATTGCATGGTGTCATTGTGATGATACAGGAATAGACTCTCACACAAAATTGGTATTTGCAAGATATGAAGTTTCGTGGCAACATGGAGGCGCGTCGTTTTTGATATGCGGCAGTGTTTGATTGTCCGAATTTGATAATGTTTTAAATATACTTGTATTGAATATTTTTACCTGAATGTTGTACCAGTGTATCTCTGTGTGTTGAACAGCAACCTTAAATAGTAATTCTGCAAATATTTTATTTTCCTTACAGGTGTAAAGAAAAAGACGTCCAAAGTTGCCAGAAATGAAAAATTGTCACCTTCCAAGGTTTATGAAACTACGTAGGGGTGATGAGATAAAAATATCTGAAAACTGTACAGTCAATATTTCTTTGTGACGGCTTTTTCTTTACACCTGTAAGGAAAATAAAATATTTGC
>JAGDQP010008500.1:0-12368 GCA_022664845.1 Lepisma saccharinum
TAGAAAATTTGAGTTTAATCTCCATAGGTAGGAATTACAAAGTGGAGAGGACTTTCCATATTAAATTAACACATAATTGAGAATGATTTGACAAACTCAACTTAGACACCGTTGTATGTAAACATTAAAAGTTAGCTATTCCTTCTACGGTAATAGCGTATTTTCTCCCATCTGGAGAAATGAGCACATCTCTGTGTACAATGTCATTCCGAATGAGAAACCCGACACCTACTCTTTGAACTCCATCATAGTTTTTAAAAAAATATTTATAATTTCGCACATGTAAGTCATTATAAGAATTCTCTTGGACGCACAAAATATGAATATTCTTTACCCTTAGTTTTTCTATGTTATATTTGCTTTCATAAAAGCTCCTGCAAATCTGTAGTGTAGCAATTTTCAGTTATAGTTAGCAATCCGCGATGTCACTACGTTCATTATTAAAAAAGGACGTGACAAACCACGCCACACAAAACATAGTACACAATTTCATGTTGAAAACAGATGTGACCATCACTCCTCTTGTATTTTCCCACTCTCCTTACTATTAAGAGGTTGAAATCATGAAGACACACAACACTTCTCACGGACTTTAAAGTTTATACCTTCTCTCAGAGACGATGATATAGAAAATTTATACAAACAATAACACTCTGTACAAAGATTTCTTTCTTCAAATCAAACTATCCTCCATTAAGATAAAGTACTTTTATCTTTCTTTTTTTTTTTTTTCATACCAACTTTCTTATAGGGAGATTGGTAAATATCACTTACCTCACTGTGCCATTTATTTCATGTATTTCTGAATCCTATATCCTACTTGCGTGAATCCTAGATCCTCTTCATCCGATAAGCAGTCCTCTTCCAGAGATATTTTCGACTTTCACAGATGATATATCACCACTACACTAAGAGTTTTCATTGTTGTCCCTCTTCTGATTATTGTTTGTTATTCCTTCTATTTTCTCCTCCACACGATCTTCTTTCACGACATCGCCTTGACACTCACTCTCTGCTCCTTCTCCTTCCACCATTAATGGTTTTTCACTGTGTTTTGTCTTTCTTCACTGCCCAAATTCAAAATTATCTCCTTGTCGTATAAAGTAGAAACTCCTAGATTCTTATCTTGACTAGATCCTTCCCTGTCCGCATTACCGACGTGCACAGCTAATACGCCTGGTTCAATAACCTGCTTCCCTCTGCTTCCTTAACTCGGCAATGTAAATGCTTGATAATTAAAGTCCAACTTATTTTCTGTTTCTTCGTGAAGAAAAATGTCAGTTGGTTTTCCTTTCGAAGCTGTATTTACACTAGGTTCATTAGAAATCAGTTGAATACTATAAATTTCCAATTTGACAAATTTTGGTACACTTTTATTTATTGTTCTGAAAAAATAATAGTCTTTTCCCATTATAAACGTCGTATCGTAAGTTTTTATAGCGCAAATGAGATACGCGAACTACGTACGTCCCCATATTCTGCATTACTTTGAATTATGTACTCATCTGGTAGCTCCAACAGAATAGAGTAAACTACATAAATATGATCATCCGATATGTCAATCAACACTGCTAGTTTATATCGCACTCCTTCTGCTATGAAAATTACCTCATCTTGACTACCTTACATTATATTTTCCACCTTCATACTATTACAAACTTTAATGTAACATTGTTTTCGGTAGTGACACAATTTCAAAGTCAAAATGTCCTATTCTTCCAATTTCATAAAATAAAAAAAAAAAATTTCTTAAACATCCGCGATGTTTGGTCTTTGAGGCAATGCCCCAAAGTCATTTTAAATGTATTTTGTCTTCTGTAACGTGGAAAGCTCATATCAAATCTCACTAGAAAAGAATGATCACAAAACCATAGGAACAATTCCCTCAAAAAATCACCACCGTCACCATTTACGCAAACAACCCGCAAACAGAGCGAACGAAAGTACCTCTATCTTGCTTCGCTACCTAACTCGGACTGGGGTGTTTTACTGACTTGGCTAAATTGTCAAACAGAAAAAGCACTTGATTCAAACGATATTTATTGAACAACATGTGAATTAAACGACTACACTATAGATTCAAATAGTGCAGGGAATCAAATATATCAAACAAACTAAGTTACTTGCACGACTTATCCCATGGTTTAATCACTTTATATTTGTCAGTTGGGAACCAGAATTCCCATTCATTGAGACTATTCCATTTCTATGAAAGTAAGCAAGATGACGAAAGCCAAACCTTGACCAGAATTACGGCTTTCTTATCGTAACAACATGTCAAATGCTGCGCTTGCTTTCATGGAAATGGAACATATTCTCAATGAACGAGAACTCTGATCCCTAATTGACAAATGGAAAACTGTTTGAATCATGGCATAAGTAGTGAGAGTAACTTTGTTTGTGTTTGGGGTTCAGCAAATTTTTTATCATCTTTACTGTTTGAATCTAGTGATTTTTCTGTCTGGCGATTTAGCCCGGACACCGTGTGTTCGAATCCCGCCTAGATCATGGTTGTTTGTTTGTGTCTGATTTTAACGTAGGTTATAAGTAAGATAAACGCATAAATAAAGATCACAATCGTATAACTAAATGTAATGTAACAGGAAATTAAATAAACGAGATTTAAAAAAGATGGTAAGATAATGGACTTCTAACTTAACAACCCCTGCTCAAATCTTGCATCTTTTCCATAGTCCGGAAATCAACACCGCATTGTGTTGGATTAACACAGCTTTTTTTTTGACTGTGTACGTAATATGACCAACAGAAATGTAAGGAAGTTGATACGAAATGTAATTTGTGCGATTCGTACATGTATCACGAGCGCTTTTTTCATTTGCAAATCTGTAGATACAAGTAACTGTGTGCCATCAGAACTAACTCAAAAGAAAATTCAAAGATATGTTATTTACTTGCCAACTAAATATTTTAAGATAATTTAATTATATTTATTCAAGGTTTCGAAATTACATAGATGCAGGAAGAAAGTTTGAAGTCAACATAGAATTTAGCCGCGGCAGTCAAGATGTTAAGGAGTTAAATGGATTACAAGAAAGAAAAAGTTATTCATTATTACAACTTATAAGTATCATAAATAAATGGTACAGTAAATCCTAGATTCAACGGACTTCGGATTAAATGGACAAAGTTTTCCTAACTAATATGGATGCCACCTACAAAGTCAAATTAACGTAGTACTCAATAGACGACTGAGTGTGCGTAGACACTATGTGTATTTTAGTTAATTTGAAAACAGCTGAAGATTGATAATTTCATCTAGCCTAGTCGTTCACAGCAACCTTCTAACAGCATACAAATTTCTGAGTTGTGCTGATTCGCTCTGTCACCAAAATTTTCTGTAATTTCAGTGTTATATTAAATATAAATATTATTTAAAAAGAATAGCAATTTGAAAGAGTTTCGATTTAATTTTCACTCCATAGCTTCTATTAGTCCTTCAAATTGAGGGTTTTCTGTATAATAAATTAAATTAGGGTTTTATGGTTTTCGTTATATTAGAAATTGTTTATTTCCAAATATACATGTAGTTAACATCCTCAAATTTTGTCAGTACCCTCCAATTACAAAATTCTGACCAAACCTTTGTATAGAAGAGTAAATACCTTCCTTTATCACCTTGACATATATTTTAGGTAAATCTTGTTTTAAACGCTAAGTTTATTTACTTTTTTTATTTACAGGTGTTGTCGCTGCAACATCTAATGTTGGGTGTATGGAAACGAAACATGAAAATGAAACTGAGGCAGATTATGCGAAATTAGTAAGAACAAAACAGGGTAAATCGTTGAAAACTACCCTAAAGTCACAAAGGAAAAACATTCGTAGTAGAGAATTTTTAAAATACATAACAGCTTTCCGTCGTCGCAGACATGATATTTCAAGCATGACTTCATGGGTACCTATTCTTCCTCCGTCAAGTAGGAAAACAAATAAAACGAGCTCCAATGAGAGAAGTTCAAGTATATTACTGATGCCATCTACGAAGTCTGAACAAACTAACTCTTCAGATAAGAAAGAAATATATAAACTGCCTCCACCACCTTTTTATCCTACTAAATGGCCCAATCACAAATATGAAGATGACCTACTACAACAACCTACTAGCATTAAAGAAAATCAAGTAGTACCTCCACCTCAAACTAGAGAACCGCGTCAACAAATTCCACCACAAATACCAAATCAACAAAATATACCACCACAACCAACAACACCTCAGCCTCAACCTCCTCATCAGCACAATGCAATACAAAATAATGTACAAACTCATCAAGCTCCTCACCAGCAAACACCAGTACACCATAATGCACATCAACCTGAAATATCACACCATCCTCCTCAACAACACAATCCAATACAAAATAATGTACAATCTCATCAAGATCCACTTCAACCTCTTCAAATACCCAATCATCAAACTCAAGTTCCTCACCAGCAAACACCAGTACATCATAATGCACATCAACCTGAAATGCCACACCATCCTTCGGATGTTCTAACTCCTCCGATTGATCTACCTCCTTCTCAACCATCATTGCCTCCACAATCACTACCACCAATATCCATTACAACATCAACGCCCCCAATATATATTACATCAGAGGCACCTCCAATATCGATTACATCTACAGTACCACCTGTTTCCATAGCATCAGCATTACCATCTGTTCCTATAACTTCGGCATTACACCCAGTGATAATTACACCAGAAAGTCAAAAACGTATGATACATCATCATCATCATCATCCACAAGCCATTGTTCCGCTTGCACCATCGCCAAGACCGCAGCTTGTAGTCCAAAAACCAATAGTTAAACCAGCTCCGCCAAATGTAATTCTCCAACCAATGTCCCATATCCACCCGCAGGTTCCCCAACAAAATCTTCATCAACATAATCATAATTCCCATTTACATCAACTTCATCCACAACATCAAAATCACCACAATCATCACCAACATCAACAGCAAAATCAACATAATCATCAAGTTCATCAACATCACAATCAACACAATCATAGTGCAACACCACGAGAAGAATTATCCTATGATCCAGCCTTGTTGTGGTACAGAAACATGCTCCCTTTTCTAACAAATAGACCAACAGTGAATGTACAAATCCGTAGAGTCCCCGTTCCTGTTCCAGTTCCAGTTCCAGTACCAGTACCTGTTCCGGTATATAATCCACAACTTAGACCCAAACTTACTTCTATGGCACTTGCGTCTGCTATGCAACAACAGGGGGTGCAATACATTCCTATGCGTCCTGTTTTAGTTCCAGCAATGTCTAATTTATCACCAGTAAGTACTGGCAAAATGGTACCAGTGATGGTTTCTAGTTTGTTTTCACCGTATAGAGATCTTGATGTTCACGAATCGTCATCAAAGTATTACGTTCTACCCTCAAGTAAAAGTAACGACGATTCAGTATTTTCTGCTAGTGACAATGACAATATTGTTATAGAAGCAAGTGCCACTAAAATTCCAGGAGTATTTGCAAAACGAGGAAAGAAGAATAAAAGGCAAAAGAAGAAGTCAGTATCCAGTATTCTGATTCTTAATGATGAAGATGAAGATAAGGAAACAGACTGATTAGTTTGTAAAAATATTTATACTTGTATGTAAGAATACTGTATTGATACTTTTTTACGGTAAATATACTCTGTCTATTAAGCATTAACTATCTTGTATATTTTGTGATATAAGAACCTATTTTACCAAAACCATTCCTATGTCCAAAGTCGACTTAAATGAGTTTATATCTTTTCCCTAATATCTACCACTATTCTTTCTAAAATTACAAACCGAGTGGCAGTGGCTTAGCATTCGGAAGGTCGTAGGATCGATTCCAGTGGCCGGCCATCCTGACTGAGGTTTCTTCAGGGTTTTTTCTCAGTCACACCAGGCAAATTCCGGGATGGTACCCACAAGATAGGCTCTGAGCGTCTACCTTTCACAATCCCTTCCCCCACCATATCGCGGTCTGAGTCTCAGATGCTTAAAGACCTTAACATAATTTAAATTCTAACGTTACGAAATCACCAAGAAATCAATCTTAAGTAAATGAATTATTGTGTGCTGCCATTGGCAGCTGCGGATTTGGTGGCATACTGAGGAAAGTGAAACAGTTATTATATGATTAATATGAAGAAAGATTTCATATACTTTCTCTAGTATCAAAGAAGCATTATGCTACCATCTATGTCATGATATACCTCGTATAGCATCAGGAAAGAATGTGCGAATACTTTTAGATAGTACTATACTAGCGACTTAACCTGTAGTAGTTGTTGATCTCAAGTGTAGATACTGAGTTGAATGACTTGTCGGGCTGGGTACAGAAGCTCTGGAGACTTTAATTTGATTTGAATGAATATGATAGTTTAATGATAAACACTATAGTGTCCTAGTTAATTTAAATTATAAGTATATTTAGAATATTTTTAAAACATCTTATTGAATAAGAACTGAAATAAATGTATAGGAAGTTTAGAAATTTTAAATTCCTTCAGTTGTCTTGAAGCTTCATTCAAATAGCGTAATAACCACGAACATTTAGGTGTAACTAGAAATAAAATTTTCACATAATACTCTGTAACATGGATTTGTTAATTATAGGTACATAAGGAATAGATATACTTTTACAGGATGGTCGCAACGCTTATCGAAGGTACCTGCTTCACAAACTCAAACATTAGACGTGAACATCCTTCAACAGATTACCGCTTGAGGAACTACAGCATATGTCTGCAAAAATGATGGACTAGAGGAATGGGATCAAGATATAGTATATTGAATCATGGAACATTCAAAGGAGGTTAAACATTTAATTCAACTGTGTAGATGATGAAATACAGAGACAGTGTTATCACACAAGTGATACAATGTGGGCCATCGTCCAGGACAGTGATTTTTAATCTTTCGAAATTCTCTCACGGGCAAAACACAGGAGAAAGTTTCACATACCGGAAAGCAGAATAAAGTCAGGCAACGTTTTAGCGTTTGTTTTAATTATTGATGACTAAAATTTGTACCTAAAACTTTATACTCATATCTTCAATCAGCATAATGTATAATTTTCATATGTGATTTTTGTAGAAAGGAAATTAAAAAGTTAAATCTAATTTTTGGCCAGTAAAAATCTACAAAATAAGTAATTAATGTATGAATTTTCCTGAACCGGTTGTTGTAAACCTTTAATCTACAATACACATAATGAATGTTTATTCATCTACCTATGGAAGCTTACAACATCTTATATTTTATTACTAATATTGCTTTTTCCTTGGCTTAACTGACCGATACATTTCCTCACAAATAAATAAAAAAAAATATACAAACAGAGGAAGCGAAGGAAACAGAAATTTGAGTGCCAAAGTACAGACGGCAAATAAAAAAGCTGTTTTAATATTATCTGTAATAATATATGTGAAAAATTAAAATTTTATTATACCAGAGAATTTATTTGGAAGTTAAAGAATCTAAACGTCAAAATGCACAGTTCAATACTGCAATTTGACAAAATAAAATTCCGTTTAAAGTTTACAGTACACTTTTCAATTCACTTTATCAATGTTCACTTAGTTCTCCATGCAAGTTTAGTTGAAAAACATAAACACGGAGGTCTCAGTCTTGATCACTGAAGTGTTTTATACTGTCTTTGTTATAAATAAAAATAATTTAGGAGATTGATGCTCTCAGACGTAGCTAATATTCTTGCGGCGAAATCATTTCGACAAATTGTGTGATCTCGAAATTATGTTACGTGTAGCTTAGCTTAGATTGGCAGTGGAATTGCCCACATCGTATTACAGCTTCATCTGCGGTCCGCGCGAAGCGATGACTGATGATTTGCAGATCGCTTAGACTAAGCAGAATTCTATTCCGATTTTTGAAGGAAGTCCGCTGGAATATACCGATAGGCATATCTTCAACACTCTCAGGACAAAAAAAAATAATCGTGTGTTGGTGAGTTCAATCTAGAGTCACATAAAGTTTGAGCAAGAATACAACAATACTAACAGAAATGGTGTTGCTAAAGTGAGCTGAGACAGAGGATTTGTTTCACAAAACAAACCTTAGATGAAGAAGAAATCGGTTTGCATGACTCGACGAACAGGAGACACAAGTAAACTTTCACTCTTCGGAGAAAATCTATGAACACATTTTTTTTTCCTGTGAATATGAGTAGTGGAATTCACAATAGATTTTTTCAAATTAAGAAACACAATCGGAAATATAAGTATCAAAGTTTAGTTAAATTTGACTCGAATCTTCAATTACATTCAAACCGGTGACCAATTCTGCCGTTCATTTCCGAAAATATACAAAATATTTGGATCATATTTTGGAAAAAAAATGGGGAGACCAACACACCGAGAAAAATGTAATCAAACATAAAGAAGAAATTCATAGATAAATATCAACATATATTTATTGCTTTAAGCGAAAGCATATTATGATGTATATATGATAAAGTAAGAATCCTTCCAAATCTTGCATTATTGTAATATGACATTTTAGTATATTTTTTTTCCTCTCTGCAGAATGACATGCTTATCCTCCTATTCAGACTTAGATAATACAGCTTCCATTGTATTAACAGTATTTTACTCTCGTGTCCTGATTCTTTGCCTATAATCTGACGACATATTATCACAAAGTATATACTTTCTGATTTTATACAAACCATTACTCAATTTCAAAATCTGGATCCCATGAAAAATCTTTGACATAGTCCTCGACATTTGAATTTATCAACAAAGCTGTGTACAAATCCGTAGCATTTCCAGGATAAAAGTCCAGAAAAACTGTAGGTTCTGAAACTTTGGGTTCGGTGTGGGGTTTTCAATAGGCTACAGAGGTATCAGTTTTTAGAACAGATTCAGATATTCTACAGATATAAAAATGTGACAGAGTCTGACAGTGCTTTCCTTCTCGTTCTACAGATGACACTGGATTGCAAAATGTAGTTGATTCTTTTGTGCAGAACATAGAATAGTAGCTAAGAATAATAACTGTAGGGCTAATTCAGGGTTCTTTCCTCTCAGCAGAACGTGGTCCATTTGTGGAAAAGAAATACACCTGTTCTTGATCATTTCTCAGTTTCAAATGTTTGGTTAAAGTTGTAACTGTCTAGTAGTGAGTTAAGCTTGGAGAGTATTATTACTAAAGTACAATCAAGCGGGATGCAGGAATGAATTTTACTAAATTTTGAATTTCACTTTTAAGGGATCGAGAATTATAGTTGTCTACAACATACCTATTTGAAAATTGGAGTTATCGAAGAAAATGTCGAGTTTCTTGTAATTAAATGAACATATCTCGACATTTCCCTTTTATATCCGATAATATATGAATGAATTAACAGCTTGGCAATGTTTTGGTTCAAAATTGTGTGACTTTGACAAGTAATATTATTTTAAAAAATTGATTATGTCTGCAATCACGACGGCTGACTGAGATAACTATGATTATCAGGCCCCCATTTGTGTGCATTAAGCAAATGTTGAATGTTTACATTTCTTTCAGTTATGGTAACTTACTTAACACTGACTTGAAACTTCGTAGGTATTTTATTCCGAATTTCTACAGGTTAGATTGGAATAATCCTGAATAAATTCTTTCCAGGTAGTGTCAGCCTGGAGAAGATACGAAAACGCCTATAACTTCTCAATTGAGTGTGTTTGCTTGGCAGAAAAAATACTCAAGACAATATAAGCGGAAGAATGGTGGAGAACGCTAGATCTACACCGTTCATTATTATTCAAAAGTGAAATTTGTCGAAGTTTCTACAAATGGACCAATCTTACCGAAAACGTTAAAACTAAACTGTGCAAATATTTTGTACTATCCAACCGACTTTCTTCAGGTCCTAATGACTGAAACTTACACTAGGTTAAAACTACCATAGCTCAGAGAAAAATTAAAGAACGAGCACGTGTCAGAATTTCAGGTAGACGGTTGAGTATTACACTTTAACGTCACCAGTATCTATGGAAACAAAAATGGCAAATGAGTTGAAAATCAGTTTTATGTTGATTCTCTAAGAAGAATCCATGGGTCCGTATGGTCATTTAATAGAGCTTGTTTCAATATGGCAAATGATCCACTGATGTCTAATTCTGTAGCTGAGTTGGTATATTTAATAAACTGATAAGTTTAGACCTTATGATCATTTCAGACAGTCTCGGACTCTGCTGGTTTTTATATATCCAGATTAGGTTCGTATGATCATTTAAAATATTTATCTTGGTTTGTTGGGTGAATTCCTTATTACACGTACAAGTAGCTCTGTACCGGTATATACCTGAATTTTCCAGTGTATCTTGCCCATCCTTTTGAAATTAAGCTAGTTTTTAAAGTGTTTTTAAAACAGGATCAGAAACTTCATTGAGGTTATGTAAGTAACTTGCTATCAGCAATTTTTTTATATAAGGATCTGGTACAAATTGTATATCTAAGTGACTTTTTATGGAATGATTCTACATCAAACATCATTACAGTAGAACCTCCATTAACCGTCACCGTCGGGACCAGGACTGTGACGGTTAACTGAATAGACGAATAAGATAAATTTCATTATAAACGTGTACAGTTACGAGATTTCAAATGGTTTGGAAGGGAAATGAAAATGAAACCGTGTACAAGTTGATAATACAGTACAGTGTACATACGTTTTTCTTTCCTTTTCTTTTTTTTTTTAAAAAAAAACACTTTTTATTCAAAAATCTGTTATTACGTAATATATTTCTAATCAAAACTACACATTTTTACGATGACGGATAACAGAGAGTGACGGTTGATCGAGGTTTTACTGTACATATAATGAAACATCAAATTCTTGACAATCACAATATACGGGGTCTGTCCCAAAAGTAATGAGAATGATTCTTGAAATTTATTTTTATTGAAGCTAGGTTCAAATATACTTAGAACTTTTCAAAGTAGTTCCCTTTCGAGTCTATATACCGAGTCTAACGTTTCTGCCACTCTCCGTAACAGCGCTGAAAGTCTTCAACGGAGACACTGTTCAGTGCCCTCGTCATAATCACTTGGAAGTTTGTGATGATCTCAAAATGGGTTCCTTTCAGGTCAGACTTGAAGCGAGGAAACAAAAAGAAGTTGCACGGAGTCAGGTCTGGGCTGTCCGGTGGTTGAGGAAAGACTGGAATGCTTTTTTGTAGCCAAAAATTATTTCACCGCCAACGCCGTGTGGCTCAACGCATTGTCGTGGTGAAGAATCCAGGCGTTCTTGATCTCTGGGCGGACGCGCTTGACCCTTTTTCTCAACCGGTCGAGTACCTGGACGTAAAATCCTGCATTTACTGTCTGTCCGTTCGGAACAAACTCCTTTTGGACGATTCCTTTATCATCAACAAAGACAATCTTCCCTTCCATCCTTGAAAGCCGTATGCCATCGGAAAGCTTGCGCAGAGGATAGCGCTTCCTTTGCGTAGGCTTGTCGTAACATTTAAAGTGTTTCCGACGCATTTTCTCCGAGTTTCACACAAAACTTTATTGCATAAGTTTCTTCACGACTACGCTGCATTTTTTTTTTTCACTGAGACGGCGATCCATACTCTGCAAAGGCTCAGAGTCAGAGGCAACTGACGACGGTCTGACTGTATACCTGACATCCCTCACCACACTCCCAGGTCGAGCAATTTGTCTCCCAACGCACCTGGCGGTCGAGAAAAAATAATTCTCATTACTTTTGGGACAGACCCTGTATATCAAATTTCTGTGGTGACACAAAACACTGGGTTAAGTTTTGACTTTACAGGAGAAACAGAACAAATTCAGTTTTCTTCTTCTCCAGAGCCATGTAACATTTAATTTTCAACTACTATATCTCCGTTCATTATCAATGAAATTTCATTTTTAAAAACTTGAGACAATACAAGTCAAAATAAGTGGTGTAATACACACAACTCACTGCTGCCAAATTGTGACTTAACTGTTTTATAGTTAACAAGAACTAGAATCTCAAACATTGTTATTACAAAAGTTAATATTAGGTGATTAAGTCATTATGTTTGGAATACCGATTGAACAACGAGCTTGTATAGTGGTCAAATTTCTTATCATGAAGAAGGTAATTTTTCGAAGATTTCTTATCATCTTTCTATATGACAAATGAGTCTGTTAGCGACACTCTATGGATACAGCTAGTTTCGGATCTAACGAGATATAAGCCCGATTTTGATGCTTGAACTTGCATTTGAAAGCTCTTTGCCATACTAAGACACAGAAAAAAATTAGTTCGGGCTTTCCTGGGGCCCTCTAGGGCGGTGGGGGAAAATCAAAATTTCACATTTCTGATGATAGCACTGACTTCAGACCATATAGG
>JAGDQP010008500.1:12468-25094 GCA_022664845.1 Lepisma saccharinum
CAAAATTTCACATTTCTGATGATAGCACTGACTTCAGACCATATAGGCAGCCGAAACTTGCGGAATTTTAATCTAGCTTCAATACCTTTCAAACTGTGTATTGCACGTCAAACTCGGTGAAGGGGTTCAAACGATACGACTTTTTTTTTAGCCGAATCAGAGAATTTTCACAAATGATAGAAAAGGTTGTCTGTCATTCTGCCTGTCGTTTTGTTTTAGCCCCAGGGCCCCAAGAAGTTGGGATAAATCGAAGTTTATTTTTTTGAGAGGAGTTACCGTTTTCGAGATACGGAGCCTACCATGGTCCCAAATCGATCTTTTGTATGAAGACTATGCACTTTTTTAACAGACAGCCTTGCAAAATGTCAGTGATATCAGTATAAAAACCATTTCGGGGTAAAGGGAAGAGCGAGGCAAGAATTCTACTCACGAAAGAAGTGATATTCATTTTGCGAGTGATTTTCTTTTTGTCACTATGGGGGAAGGGAGGATACTAAATCTCTTAATTTTATTACAAAGGAAACAATTCCGCCCTAGTTAGACAAAGAAAATCACTCGCAAAATGGATATAACTTCATTTGTGAGTAGAATTCTTGCGTCGCTCTTCCCTTTATCCCGAAAGGGTTTTTATACTGATTTTAAAATAATAGGAAAACATAAATTTATTTAATTTATAATATGCTTTGAAGTTAGTACATACTTTGGAACTATAACAAAAGAAAAGATAATATTGATATGGAACTGTGCCATTGTAAAGTATTTTCTGTGTGTATGTTTGTGTTTGTGTGGTAATTATTATTGTGCTACAGTATTAATACAACCAGAGGTGGCGATTACCCGTCACAAGTGGGGGCGAACTAAGTGATTGTGATTATGGCCTGTTTCTTCTTACATATTTTCACACATTTTATACTTAAACATGTATTTCAGTGAATTTTCCTCTGTATGTACATATATTCTTTTCAATTATTTCATTTCGCGTTCAATGATTTTACATAACTATAATAATTTTAAGGTAATACTGACTGAATTTGATGTTTTTCGTACTTTGTGGTCTTTCCTCCGTTTAAACTTCAACAAATATTTTCCAAATTCTATGTAATTGTATTTGCATCTATTTTAAGACCTTTAGGTATATCAGGTTCAGGCCGGGATAGAGTGGGGAAGAGGGTTGTGGAAAGAAAACAGCCAGGGCCTATTTTGTAGGTACAATCCCAGCATTTGTCTGGTGTGTCTGCAGAAAAATATCTGTCAAGATGGTCGGCCATTGGGAGCGATCTCATACCTACCGAATTCTAAGCCAACGCTCTACCACTGAGCCACGATCGCTCGGTATGTAATTTTAGTATATAATCCATCCTTGCCTTTGCGTTTTAAGGCCGTAATTGTTCATAAACAATTAGTTGCACTGTCTTTCGTATAAAACTAAGTGTAGCACCTAGTATATTATTTGTTTGGTACTTACTTAGTATTATTTAATGTAGATTGCCAAATTTTTGTCCACTTTAAACACATACTTTTGACATTTTAAGTAGATATATTTTACATTTTAAACATAGAAATACATATTTTTATTATCATTTAAGCACATGAATATCCGAGTCCTAATTTAATAGATTCTATTTTGTTCGTTATACTGTATTATCGTGAAATGAACAACGTTAACTCAAAGTTAATAATATTTCATGTATAGGAAACACGATTCGGTCAGAAGAAATGAATAAGTTTTCCATGAACAGCTGATCGTAATTATACACTTAAGTGCCAAAAGTCATGGGATACCTACCTAATAATGTGTAGGAACCCTTTGAGCACGGCGAAGTGCAGCAACTGGACGTGGCAGAGACGCGACAAGTCGCTGGTAGTTCGCTGGAGAGATGAGCAAACCTGTAGTTTCGATTGTCGTCCACTATTCTGCGGTTGATGCAGGTAGAAGATCCTGGGCACGAATAGCCAGTTCAATGATATCCCACATGTGCTCGATAGGGTTGATGTCCGGCAATCCAGGGGGCAAATAATGCTTTGGAAGTTGCCAGAATGTTTCCCAAACCAGTCGCCCACCATTGCGGCCTGGTGATATAGCGCATTGTTATCCTGCAAAATCCCATGGTTGGCAGGGTACACCAAGTCCATAAAGAGCTGGAGATGGTCAATAAGCAGCTGAACATAGCGCTGACCGGTCAATGTCCGGTTCACGCGGACCAGAGTATCCAAACCATGCAAGGTAAACATGCCCCACACTATGACGGAGCCACCACTAGCTTGCACAGTGTCTTGTTGACAACTTGGGTCCATGGCCTCATAGGTTCTGCGCCATATCCGGATCCTACCATCCGCGCGTACCTATTGGCCATCTGACCACGTTACACGTTGCCAACCCTCTAAGACCCAATTCAAGTGTTTCCGAGCCCATGTGAGTCGCTGCCACTGATGGGTAGCATATAGTAGAGGCACACGTGTCGGTCTTCGGCTCCGATACACCATGGAGACCAAATTGCGCAGCACTGATCTCTGGACACGTTTCTGGGACGTCCTACATTGATTCCTGCTGTCAGATCAAGCACTGTTGCTTGTCTGTTTGCCCAGACGAATCTGTCCAGACGTCGCCGGTCGCGGTCATTTAGCACCCGTGGGCGGCCACTGCGTTGTACATGATAGGTCGTTTACTCCAATGTGGTGCTCATGGTCCACCCTTGACACTGTGGAGTGAGTGAAGTTCAATGTCCGGACGACTTCCAAAATCGCATGCCTCATTCATTTAGCACCAACTATCACCCCGCGCTTAAACGCCGATAATTCGTGTCGGGTTGTCATCACCACGGTACACGACGTTTTTCTGCACTCACTGAAGTCCAACTGTCCACACTGCAATTGCTTCTCAATGTTTGACCGGTTTTACCGCGATGTTACAGTGCCATCAATTAGTTCCCTCCCACCATCCCATTACTTTTGGCACTTCAGTGTACATGTCATTAGAAAGGGGGATATACAGAAATATTAAATATATTTCAAAATAAATATATGTGTAAATGTACAGGATCGCATTGAAGACAATAGTAGCCAATATATTAACTTCAATAACACAAACGACCTGTATGTTGTAACATATTGAAAAATGCAGCGATAAGTCAATCACCAAAGCGATCGGAAATCGAATTATAAATCCCTAGATGCATTGCAGCTGATCGGTATTCTACCATACAATTATCGGCGCAATGACCAACTTTTTTGGGTATTTGATATTCCTCTGACTTCAGCTGAACCACTCAAACACTGCTAGTGCTGATATACAACGCCAAGGCACTCATTCCCGTCCATGTGAAAATTTTAATTGAATCAGTTATTTCAGAAACAATACATGTGCTATTGAAATCTTATGGAACATATGTCGTTTCTGAAATTACCGATTCAATTGAGAAATCTCTCTAGAGTTCCAAGTCAGAGGAACACCCAATATGCAGGAGAATTCTGTCGTTGAGGCGGCAGTTCAATGGTAGAACACCGCTGGTATGCAACATGAAGCTGGAATCGAGGCCGCTTCGATTCCCAGTCGCTAGTTTGACTTACTTTTTTCTTTCTGCATTTTTACTAACCAATACCTTATACTGCAAGTTCGACTCTTCGCCACATCCTTTCTCCTACCTTACTCCGGAGACAGACAAAAATGTCCAAAGGCCATAAATAACAATTCACATTCAACAAATGGCCAGTACCACATTTCCAAATTTAAGATTTTTTTGTGATAGTTCTCAATATATAGAATTTTCCAACTAATGGAACTAAACAAGCGTGAAAAGATTAATTTTGTAATATCTCATAACAATCGAGAAAATAAAGCATGCTAATGACACAAACTCTTAATAAATTGACCTTTTCTTATTTAGTCAGTGGGCGACAAATCACTAGAGAATCAGGAAGCGATTCTCCCTTTCTCCTTTACGTTTTATAATACACTATTTCTGTATCCTATTTTGACTATTCAAATCCTCGAGGAAAAGTGGGGGGCAACTGCCCTCCCTTGCCCCGCCCCCCCATAATCGCCGCCCATGAATACAGCATGGCACAACATATGAAGGGAGTAGCTTAGAGTCTTAGAATTCACAAATAAAGTTTGTTGGCCATTTCAATCGCATTTTGTAACCATCTTAAGTAGGATGAATATCTGTATATATAAATATGGTATGAGTTAAAAACTTTAAACAAAAATCAAAATGAAAGAAATAATAATGGTTCTATGGACCAGATAATGATTATGAAATAATAGTGGTTCTATGGACTTACTGTGGTTGAAAAAAAGATATGGATTCACATGTCGATGTTAAGAAACTTTAAGGGTTTTATGTAATGGTGAAGTATTGATGAGCTTATGTTAGGACGTAATGTGAAATGCTGCGGTTAATCAACGAGCTTCTCTTCAGTTACTAGCTTTTTTTCTTACTCGAGCTATTTCAAATAACAGACAATGGACTACATACAACTAAGCCTATATAATAAGGGTGTATATCATGTCCGCACACTAAATAAGTCCCATTCATTGATTTACATGGACATTGTTTTACTCGTTTTGTATCTCTGGAGTAGATATTTTTAAGTTCTGTTGTCGCGTAGCTTTACTTCGTAGTTATTCTGACGGGTTTCGATTTGCAAATATGCAGTATTATTAAAAAATATTAGAATAAGGTATAATTAATAGTACAAAGTAGAATATACTCATGGAAAATATGAATCTCATGTATAAAACAATGCACTTTTAGAAAACAAACGTAAAAAACGACGAATTATTAGGTAAAACTTACACGGCTTCAGAAATTCCGCTCCTGAAAAACATAAGGCAAGTATAACCATTCCCATATAAATCAATGAAATGAGCACAAAATGAGGACAGAGTAATACCAAGTTTTGATGAAAGGAATGAATGCACCACGTTTGATCAACTGGAACCAGGTTCTTATTCAGCACGAACATGTTCCGGTACACCAACCAAGGGTGAGCAGCGATAAATTGTCAAAAGTTCTACCCATCCAATCCTGGATCTTGATCCTTTCGATTTTTACTTCTTCCGTTCCCTGGTAAACTTCCTGAAAGGACTCAACACCAATTCAGTAGACAAGATAGGATACAGAGATCATGACTTCTTGCTATCAAAACCACTACCTAGGATCGTATCTTGCTGGAATAAGAGACTGAGCGAAGAAATGGACCACGACATTGGTTAACAATGAACTAATAATCTCGTTTGCATCTTTAATATGGTTAGTACAAAAATATGTAAAAGCCAAATGTTTTGTACCAGTTTGGTACTTACGTTTTTCCTACAGCAGTTTCTGAAGATGATAGTTACGAATAATTGAAAATTTGAACAGAAAATCATTTGTTTAGAAGACAATATCTGTAGTAAGTTCCTGTTCGGTTCTTTCTTCTCCGTGCGCGACGATATTGTGTATAGATTGAGAGGATTGTACATTGCTCGAAATTTGAAAGAAATATCCAAAAGCGTTTTCAATACTGTTAACTAGAGGTTTTTGAAGTCATATTAAACCTCATAGCCATCGTGACTTCGAAACGTCGTGCATAAAATATTGAAACAAATGGATGTGCCCTGTATAATCACATTTTGATAAGTTTCTGATATTTTCTTTTTAAGTGCTAATTTCAGAAGAAAGTACTGAGCCATATTTAGAATCAATTAACAAATGCACGTAACTTTGCATATCGTTTTCTTTTGTAGGTCATCAATGACTATATAGTAAAGAGTTAATAGCTTGTAGATGAGCGAATTTCAGTTTTAGTTAAAAATATATATCAATTCTGAATTCGGCATCGTTAAATTTGCTTTCCTTTCATTATTTGTTCTGGTATTAAAATCTGTGTTAGTTATCGAACAAATTTAAAGTTATCTTCACATAGTTTGGGTTAAATGACGAAGTTTTCTGTTAACATCACGAGAAAAAACTTACAGAAATCACGAAAAAATTCAATATGAAACACTTGCTGCTCCAAGATGGGAAATTAACCCAAACAGTATTACTCAATATAACTCTAAAGAGTTGGTTTCCGGAAACGAGATGTCGCTTCGTTAGTGTATTAAGACATGCACTATATTTATGAAGTGAATTCTACACATGTTTTACTATGTTAGTTTAGCTAACACAATAATGATGGTTGCAATTGGGTAAGCAAACCATGTCTGAAGCCATGATCACATTAGTCTTTTGTAAATTTTAGTCTAGAATCCACATCTGAATAAATTTCTTTTGTTATTAAGTAGCTACTTTAGCTGTTAATTGAAGTATAATATTTTTTGAGTTCCTATACATTTTCTCTACATTGGATACGTGCTTTACACAATATAATTTATTTATATTTTAGATGTGTAGTTGAAAAATCATTTTATCTAGCGTAGTTGACTGGAATAAGAAATACTTGAAAGATTTTAAACTCATCCGTTGAATAAAATTGAAAGATAAAATAATACGACTTATAATTCTGAACAAAGTAAGTCAGATTTGTGCAAAATAAATATGGAGGCTTTGAAACCATTTTCTTTTAAGAGATCTTTTTTTATTACTTTGGGACAAAATTCGTTTCCATCCTTTAATTTATAAACATACTATGAATACATAATATATACTTAATTAATAAAAAATATAAATATATAGAAACATAATTTCTGGCAAAGAAATTAAGTTCAGAAGATTCGGAAGGCCACCATCACAATCACTGCAGATCGTCATCATCAACTATGTCTTCGAAATCATTGAAAAAGTGTGTATGAACTGCTTTCTCATTTGCCGCCAAACACACGAACAGGGCCATCAGAACCTCCTACCTCTTCCATCTCCATGTATGGTCCAGCTCCTTCAGGTAACATTTCATCTGCTACAACGGTAGCCTTCATGTTAACGGTTACCTACTTATAATTATGGATAGTGACAAACGTTCCGTTGAATAAATCAAAATTACAGTAGGAATATCTCATCTAATTTCTTGCCTTTGGGTATGGCTCCCTGGATTGAAGCTACATTACCTCTTTG
This sequence comes from Lepisma saccharinum, assembly GCA_022664845.1. Classification (NCBI taxonomy): domain Eukaryota; kingdom Metazoa; phylum Arthropoda; class Insecta; order Zygentoma; family Lepismatidae; genus Lepisma; species Lepisma saccharinum. The sequence goes on from JAGDQP010008500.1 coordinate 19,503, forward strand.
AATTGCCATGCTTATTCTTTGGATAAGAAAGGTGCTTGCTCTAGCATCACCAGATAATTGTGTAATACGCTTACCTATTTCTTTTATGAAGTTGAGGCCTTCGTTTCCCCATGAACCACTGGATTCGATAGCAATGGGTATGAAATGGTACTTCTGTGCAAGATTATTATATTTTCATCTTTTTTCCTGTTCTTTTCGACTTGCGATATTTCCCGTCTGGATTGAGGAAAAAGGAAGGTTGGAAGGAGCGAACGTGTCTGAGCAATTGAAGTCCCAAATTAACGGTTTGCCTCTCTTCCAGGATAACAGTCATCCCATCTGGTCTTTTACCGTCTATTCTGCTACATCCAATAGGTTCTCGTACTGCAGGAATGCCAGCTGAGATTAGTGCTCTCAATATAATGTCATTAACATTCGAGTGACGAGGATGTCTACCTGCACTTTTGAAAATAGTAGAATTCGTATATTCATTAAAAATTAATTCCCAGTTCATTATGGTGTAAAACAAGTACTTATTTCATTTACACATTGTTCCATGAAGAACTGAATTTTATGCTCGAATTTGCGACAAATCTGAACCACTATCTTTTGGAGCGAGGATTAGGATCTGAGATTCTTCCAGACTGTCGCCGTAGTTTCAAATCTTTGACTCTTTGACAGAGGACTGGCAAATGGTACACAATATTAATTGAGACAACTATGTAATTTTACCAGTTTATCCGATTAATAATCGCAGATTCAGAACGTGGTGGATAAGAAGCATAAGAACGTTCGAGCATAAAAGTAATTCTTCGGAGTATCATATTTGAATCAATTGCATACTTTATTCTAAAATCCCCACGCGTGATGAGGTGTGTATTAGGGGTGTTAAGAACTCCGGAATGGAAATCGGCCGGAATTTTGGAATTCCGGAAAATCGGAATTCCGAAAAATGGGAATTTGGGAATTCCGCAAAGTCGGAATTCCAAATTATGAATTTGAATTTAATTTTTAAGAGCATTAGCCTAAAGACATTAGGCAAATTTGCTTCATTCCGGATGGATGATGATGGCATGATTGGTGGAATGGAGAAAGTAGAAGGAAACAGAAGAGCCCCGAGAAAACACATGCACACGGTGTTTGTATCGCACACAAAGCCACATAGCACGAGTAGGGATTGAACCGACGAAAACAAGCACTAGAAGTGGGCGCTTTACCATTGAGCCACCACGGCACTGGTATTTCCAAAATGGTGGAAAGTCAGAATTCCGGAAAGTCGGAATTTCGGAATGTCTCAATTCCGGAATCGAAGTAATTCCGAATTCCGGAATTGACTTTGGACTTCGGAACACCCCTAGTGTGTATGATTATAGTGTAACTTTGAAATGAGAAGAATTCCTCCCAAAGAAAACAATATTTACTGCTTACTTTCTGATCACAATTAATTTTGTGAAACAACCTGTTCGCATCCTCAGGTAGAAGTTAATAAAATAGGGTTAAAATGTAGCGAATTAATAATTCTTGTCACATAAATACGACTGTATTCAACTTCACATGAGAAAGCAGACTGCAAGTAGAAGCAGAAGTGTACCGGTGTCACTATTTTCAACAATTGGAACTTGTTTGTTCGTTCGCAAAGGCCTATTGGTCTCAAATGTGAGATGTTACATGGCAAATTTATCATTAGAAGAATGACTTTCCGAACGAACGAGCGTCTTCCAGTTGTAGGAAATGGTGACATCGCTACATTTCCGTTTCCATTTGAAGTCAGCTTTCTCGTGTGAATTTGAGGATGGTCTTATTTGTGACGAGTTACCTAGCTAGCACAGTGGACTTACAGCAAAGTTGCAAGAAGTTTTGCATTGAAAGTCTCCAAGTTTGCAATAAGTTCAGCATTGCAAGTCAGCAAATTTGCTACAAGCTTGTAGCAAAGTTCCTAGTTGACAAACGACAAATTTGCTATGGACTTGTCACATCAAATTTGCTACAAACCTGTCTTGTTAAACATCAAGCTTGTGAAGGAAAAAAGTTTAACTGTCTGCAGTGGGTTTCGAAACTGAAATTTTCAGATTTGTTTGTTGTCCGTCACTGTTACCACCACACTATCACGGCATCTCTTGACCACTGTTTCTTTCAGGCATGCGGGTTTTCAACCGCACCCCCGGAAGAATTAGTCTCAACACTTGTATTATTCATACGTATACTGATATACGTATATAATAGCACATTCTATAAACATTGTTCATGTTATTTTGAGGTAAACTAAGGAAGTACGACACATTGTTAAGTAACATTATTGTTATTTTATGTTTAAGTACATTGGAGTCAATATACATTATTATAATTTTCGTGAGCCCCTAGGAACCCCCCGAACGAAATCTTCTGAAAGAAACACTGTTCTTGACTGTTCTAATTTACTAGTCCTTTTATGTTACGAAGACTGTTTATGAAGTAAAGGCTTCAACACTGAGACATAGTTGATTTTGTCATGTATTAGAGCTATGAAGCCTGCTTCGTTAATTTTTACCAGCGAACCTCCTCAGAAAAAAATACTTTACTGCTCGGATCGATGCCATATTACGTTTTGGGGTTTGTATTGCGTATAATGAAAAAAAAAGTATCTAACATGAATTGTTTAAGTTATTTTCGTGAAATAAATATAATTTTGAAAAATGTGTAAAATGTTGATAAATACTAAAGGATGGAAAGAGTTGCAAATATTTATAAGTACGAACAAAAAGAAATAAAGTTGTTTGGAAAAGAAGATAAAAATTCTTTATCGAACCCAGGCTTTCCAGTTAGTAAAAATCCAACACGGTATCATTATGTCAAGCCGAGAGCTAGTTTTAGAAGTACTTTGGCACCGTAATTTATTGTTCACGTAGCTCAGCAGATTACTAACGCACGCCAAGGATGTTTTTCCCAACTTCGTACGGCAAATTTGTTATTGCCAATTAGTTTGCCACAACTCCGCAGCAAACTTTAGCACTGCAAGGAAAAATGAAGGCTAGTCCAAACTTGGTATAAGCTTACGTGCTAGCTGGGTATTAGATCATTGGTAACCATATTCCTTACCTACTTTTCGACCTGAGGATGCGAATGCATTGTTACGTGAAATTAATTGTTGTTATCATAGTAGTAAGTATTGTTTGTTTTGGTAGGAATTGGTGCGTGTTTCAAGGTAAGACTATGAATTCTTCTTCTCCATGTTACTGTTATATTGATTATAGTAAAATTTAGCTTTAAAGTAAATAATTACAATATATTCCAATAACACAAGAAATCCTCCAGTACAGACAGCATTTAAAATATATTCACTGTGACAAAGTGTGTCAGATTTTTAGTGTAATTCCAGTCTTGTCATTTAATTAAATCTCAAAATTTGAACCATGTTTGATTTACAGTCCTGAAAGGTTAAAACAAAGGGGTGGTGGTGGTGGTGGGAAGATGATACACTAACTTCTAGAATTGTTTACCTGGAAGTCCCTTTGTCTTTAAGAACTGGCTGAATAACCTCACTTTATGGTCTGTATGAATATTTTTATTTATGTATTTATATATATAATTTATTAGACATTCATTTTTATTTCTCCACAAATATTGAAACACTTTGTACAAAAGTAATCAAAGAAACTGGAAGTTCTAAAAATTTTATAAAACATGAAAAAGGTCTTTTATTTATCAAATTTGCATTTTTGGTCATTCATTTCTTTGTGCACAGGACAGGATAAGACATTCTATATAAGTGGTTTAGAACGCAAAAATGTAAAATACAATTTATTTGTCTTTTAAATATTTGCTTAAAATCTTTTGTCCTGCTCTTGTCCTAAATTCTTGACTCTTTATCTTCCAGTCCCTTTTAACAATGGTTGGCCTATATAACCTAGCAGACAAACAGACACAACAACAATCATTTTGCTTCACAATAATAAAATCTTTTGTTTTCATTGGTCACATAATATCAGTTATACTTGTAGTTTTCAAATAATACTCTTAAGAACAAAATAAAAAAAAATACAAGTTTGGGAAAATACTTTTAATATGAACATATTATTTTTCCATTGCAACTATACGCTAGTAAATAGGGATTCCTCTCACAAGAGAATCTGTGTGATATCTCTCTTTGGGGGAGAAAACAATATCATGTTTATTAGAGCAACACTGATATACAGATATAATAGCACTGAGTATCAAATATCTTCTTAAACATACTTTGATTTCTTTTTCAGGCAGTAATATGTATATGTATACAGTATATATAATGGCAGCAGAGCCTAGATGAGAAATTGATTTAAACCCTATAATACCCATTTAAAGTACATTGACGAATTTACAAGATTATTTTTAAAAACTATTTTGGTGTGCTTTTTTGGTCAATACAGTTGGTACAAGCACACTTTTTAAAGTTAAAAAATATAAAATAAAATACAACTTAACACTATTTACTGAAGAGTTTTTGTTTGTTCGGTTTTACAGTTGTTCGCTTTTTTGTTTGTACATAGATTATCTTTCAATAAAACAGCTAAAAGAGAAAAATCTATAAATAATGATCTCGAAGGTTTGAAAAAAAAAATCAGTATCGAAATGGTAAACAAATGTTTGAATGAAACGGTCTTCATATATCATTCTATCAGATCTTAACACTCTTTTTCACAGCATTTATTAACATGCTATCACAGAGATATCCAGAAACTTAATTCTGCCTTAGAAAATATCTACGAATTGCAAGAGCATCTACTAAGACTGGATAATTTTTTTCATCTAAAAACAATAGAAAAAGAGAAAAACATTCCATTATGAATAATATTTCTTCTCAGAGAAAAAAAAAGTTTTACTATAAGTTACGCAAAAATTATTTCATACTTCAGTCTTTGATATCACCTTGCACACGCTAAAAATTGAGAATAGCTTTATTTTTTTGCCATGGTATATCACAAACTTTATTTATCTTTTCCTTATTTTCGAGACCACATTCTTCAGCAGCGAAATATTTGTTATATTGAAAAAGTCTAGGAAAATGTTTAACGAAGCCTATACTTCTGTAGGCGAAGGTTCTTTTTCTTCGCTGCAGCATTAAACTCTTGTTTTCTCTTCGGCAGTGTAAAAGATAAATGTTACTAAATGTATTTCTTAGCTAAAACTTATATCTTGGTCTAGACTACATTACATGAGTATACTTATAATTATTGCATGCTAAAAGTAATTCTCATTAGTATTACATACAGCATAAGGACGCAATACAAATTGCAGATGCTTTTAAGTTGTAGTTAAAACTAGAAAGAGAATTGAAAAATCTAAATAATGTTTGCCAATTATATTCTGGCGGAACTGAAGAATCTTTCACAAACTGTACATATATATATATAGTAATTGAAAACATTGTTTAAAGTCTTTAAAATTAGTTTTCAACCTTCTGAAAGTTGTCTGTTCACATGTACGACTCTGAAACAGTGTTCAGAAAAAATAAAATAAACGAACACATTCCCTTACGTCATCGTTTACTTTGCTTTCTTCATAAAATCGAGAATTCAAATTAAAAAAAAAGAAAAATCATTTGTACAAAAAAAGGAAAATTCAGTCTTGAAATATCTATACAAAAGGTAGAAGCAGAAT
>JAGDQP010008500.1:25194-35872 GCA_022664845.1 Lepisma saccharinum
AATTCAAATTAAAAAAAAAAATCATTTGTACAAAAAAGGAAAATTCAGTCTTGAAATATCTATACAAAAGGATAAAATTGGTTAAAAATTAAAGAAATTAATATTCATGTTATTACACTTAAAAGGGGAGACTACGTCTTGCAATTTACAATTACTTAAAATATTTTCTACTTTGAATAAAATTGTTACGCCCTTCCCAGAGGAGCTATTTGACTTTGCAACATTGCATCTGTATATCAGGCACAAATTTCTGAGTTATTTCGAAATGTTAATGTTAAAAAAAAAAACAAAAAAAACGAGATTTCTTTTGTACATCGCTCTGTGACTGAGTATTCTTTGCACTGTCCATTGTACTAAGCAGGGAGTATTTTTTTTAATGTATTGTCACTAAATAATAATAATAATATAGATAGCAAGATTTATGTATGCATTTGTTGATATTTTCTCCTTGTGTAAAATGCTGTACATTTTTTTTTTTTTTGTTTGGTCCTGGATGTTTAAGAATCCTATAGCGTACCTAAACGCAATATCAACGTACAAAATTCGAAACGTCAAAGACTATACATGGACAAATAGAAAAAATCTCCAAATGTTAAAATTATGCAAAATATATATACAAATGAAGGTGACTTAATGGTAACATACAATGTTGGTGACACTATCATACGTATTCTTATAAGTATGTATTTAATAGGGAAATGGCACCAAAATAGCTTTTTACACATTTTTGAGGTGCATACTTGCAACTTTTTTTTTGTGGGGGGCGGGGGTGTACTGAAACATACATATATGATACACATTACACGTGACATAATTTCCTGCACACATGTTCACTGTGTTTTTTTGAGATATCTTTTCCTTACAAAGATTAAAAGTACATTTTTGAATGTTAACTTTGAATTGTGTAGTGAACATTTGTAGCAATTACTATGAATCTATGTTAAGTGAACACTGTACTGGTTTGGTAACTTTTCTTTGTTAGAAAAAAAAAAGAATTACATGTCATACGAACTGAGTTTGAAAGACAATGGAAACGTTTTAGAAGCACAACCTATACAGCTTATTCGGAACTTGAGCTCACATCACCAAATTTTTCAACAGCTTTACATTACATTAAAAGAGAAAAGATTCAAACAACTCCCATCTTTTACATTTTTTTTTTGTTTGTTTGTTTGTTTACATTCACTGAGTTCTCGCATGCAGGAATTACAAGAGTACTTCACTTGACCGTCATTTTGTCTCTTTACTTGTCAGTGGGTTGGATTCATGAGTATCCTTTCTGTTCCAGCACCAATCACTCCTCCAGCTTGGCGTTTTTTGGGCAAGTTTAAACTCTTGCACTTCTTCCTTCCAAAACTCTTCCACTGTGGTTTCCAGTGTCTCTAAGTATTGTACGCATGCAGAGCACCCTTTTGTACGATGTTGAAGTTACTTGTTTTGCTAACAAGAAATTCATTTATTCCTTGTTTCTTGCTGTTTTCTTTCTTATGGCTCCGAGCAACAGCATGCATTCGAGAGCCATAGAATTGGACATTGTCTTCATTCCAGTCGTGCCTTGTAGCTGGTCTTCCAAATCTCAGCGAATGTTACGGCAGAGTGGAACCGATGGAAGATGCACAAAGGCAGTGTGACTCTCTGAACTATGGCCCAAGCCAGGAATCCATAGAAGTCGAGCTGCATATAAGAAGCAAACTTTTTTAACCAGATTGTAGTACACAGCGATCTTTTTATATGTTCTGGAGGTAACTAGAAAGATAACTTCCGTAAAAACCGGTTCAAGAAACCTTTCTTATTTTCGTGTTCTATAACACAAGGAGGCAAGTTATACATAAAATGATGATCATATCGTAAACTACGTACTAAAGGAAATTAAAAACGATTTCAACAGAAGAAATCTGATGTAAAGAAATATTAAAAACGAATTTTACAATTACTGAAGATACAAAAATAAATCCAGGATGTCACGAAAGTCGTTACCAATATCATGAAATAAGGAGAATTTCAAGGTAATAGTCAAATAGTGTTATTATACAAATGCTTCTGTACAATATTTATAAAATATGCAGATGTTTACACTTTGGTTGGCCTCATGCTTTAACTTCTATCTTATGACGTTTTAGTGGGATTTTTAAAAATATATTTTTCTTGATTAGTGCTATGCAGGCTGATATTACTCGAGATTAAATAGTATAAATTTTATTTTAGAGTGATATATGGAAAACAGTGGTGAATCGTGATTTCAAAACACGGTGAAGTGCTAATAAAACACACACTGGTAAATTTCGATTATTAACCTGAATTCCCAGGTTTATTTGAATTACCAATAATACCACTCTTCAATCTTACATAATGCTGAGGCTGAACATCGTGCTGACTTAGTTTCAAATATTTCCAGCCTTTATTGGCTGCATCCCTACGTTTTGTTTAACTTGAGTTGATAACATTGATATTCCATTTCTTAATTATGATTTTTTTTTTATGTATATATTCAAAAAATGCATAAGTAAAGTAGTGCCATTAGTGTGATAGAAAGAATGACAAGTGCTAAAATTAGGGAAATATTTGCAGAAAAACACCACAAAGACTTTCTGAACTTACAGATAAAAAATTTAGAGATACAGATGGAACACATTCAGTTTCGAGCCAAATTCAGTTAATTTTCTACATCTTGCATACACATATATGTACATAAAATAATTTCAGTATATTTTTACATACAGAATAAGTACATTCTCCTTATTTCGCGAGATAGGCACTGTCTTTTAGAACAACCTAAATAATAATAATAATAATAATAATAATAATAATAATAGGAGGTGAAGGAGAGAAAGGAAATGTGATACTATTTTATGGCCTTTATAGACGTTCAGAGCTAGAGGCTGTTATGACATTAAAGTATCATTTTGGCATTAGTCTGAAGTGACTGATATAAACCATGGAATGTCAATCAGAACTCCTACATTTCAACATGCCCTGCTTTCTTTAGTGTCGATTTTACTGAAAGAAGATCGCCACTACATCACGGAAGCTGGGTAAATACGACGTGTCATATTGAAAATCTCCTATTGACCTTCAGAAGCATCTGAATCTTATGTATCTTCCAGCTTTGCTATGATCTCTTAGTGCCTGAATACAAGCGTAACAAGACAACAGAGGAAAGACGTCCACAAGTCATTTTCCCCAGGTTCTGAATTATAATCAACTATCCGTATTTGAACGAAGATAAACGGCATGTCAACAATACTGTATGTATCTCATTATCTTTGAGAAAATATTAGTAATTTCATGGTTGCGTCGAAACAGTATCTGGATGCCGCCGTTAAATCACTTTAGTTCAAATCCGGGAACAAGCAGACAGAAAGCAAGTGTGGTAACTATTTGACCAACCAGGATCCTTAATGGCATTAATTACTAAAGAATTAAACATGAATGGGTTGAGAAGCTTAATTATTTTTTGGCACGTATTATTTATTTAAATAGTATATAGAAAACGAGAAAAAGGGATCGATATTGAGACACTTTTAATAACCAGTAATCTGGCAGACCTGTCTAAAGTCGGCTACTTTCTAAACTGAGAAAGAGGTACGAAAAGACATAATGGTCATAGAAATTTGTCTAAAATCAAGACTTTCTTATTATGGGTCTTGTATCGTCAAGAATTTCCTTTTTTCGAACAAATTTATTTAAGTGGTGGTAGGTAGTAGGTTTTCCTGCTAAAAAAGGATTTCCAGACGGTTATTAATTATAGCATGACTCTGAGGCAGTTTGTACATGAATGCCTCGAATTTCCAAGTTTTATTTTCCCTACAGTTTTGCAATATTTTCCTTTTAGAACTGGTTTGATTTCAAATGAAAGAAAAAGGAAAACACCAGCTACAGAACAAGACACCGTCCCTTTAACATGATTTTTCCACTTGAGACATTTTTCAAGTGGTATGTCTGTAGGGGCTAACTAAAAGATTCCTCAGGCACACCGTGCCCCCTTTTCTTGTCTACAAAAAAAAAACAAAAAAAAAATGGAAATAAAGGGACAAGGGAAACCTGAAATTAGATACTATAGTTACCTTCCGAAATTATATTTCTTGGCACTCCCAAACATCTCAAAGTACAGGAAATATTCCTGTTAACTGTACTGATTGAAAAGTAATTTATGAATCACTACCTTAAACTCTAATCCTCAATTGCAAGTAAGATCCAACTTTAGAAAAAACACTCTTTTATGATAGCAGGTCTTACATGCTCTAACACAATTTCTTACTATATCAATAAGAAATATAAACAAAAAGTATCTAAATAAGCATATACATTGCAAATATTTGACCAAATGCGGAAATAATACTTCTTTTAGTTATCGTTCTAAAACACGTCAGTTATCTTCCAGTTACTTCCAGAACTTACCCTATAGTCTAACAACGGGTAAGAGATCTATTTACTGGTGTTTATGTCTTTAAATATACCAGTTAGGGCTACAATATGCTATACTATTCATAAAATTACCGCTAAATTACTACAACATTTACTACCATTACTTAATACCAATGTACAAATTTAAGAAATCAGACTATAGTCGCTGTGAAATCTCATGAAGTCTGGCATCTATCTGTCACTTAGCTATCCTATACGAATTGAGAGTGTCTCAAGCAATAACTCTTTCTTGTTCAATTGATATCGATGATTGCTAACAAAAATTGCAAAATAGAAACTTAAATTATTATTTAGAGATACTCGCAGAGACTGGTTATCAAGTAAAACTTCATGAGATTTTGAATCAACTGTTAACAGAACTTGCTTTACATACTACTATTTTGCTACGTACTAACTAGACATGCAACTTATAAGCTACTATGCGTTTTCTCGTACGAAAATTTCACTCTATTGCAGGTGCAAAAGATGTTTCATGGCTGCTATCACATATGTACCTTTTGTTTTCTCTCTCATGACAGTGATTGGTTGCAAATCAGATACCCAATTATTTCTTTTTCATTTTTTCTATGATGTCTATATTCCATCATTGGTTTTAAAATTATTTGATTTAACCACTTTCTTACTCTTTTCTGTGGTTTAACTGTTGTTCGTTCTTATTTGGTATTTAAGACGCTCATTTTATAAGGCACATTTCCAATAATTTTTTCCATATTTTCCGGTTTAGGTCGTTTATTTAAAGATGAATGTATGTAAACATAAACTAGCTACCATGGACTTTAATCAGATTGTTACTTCAATAATGACTACCAAAAAGGAATGCTAATGGTAACTTCACGGTTAGATCCAAATATTTTTGAGGTGGTGACCAGAAAGTGTTTGAATGTTATTCTGAAGTTATCCTCCCTATTGGTCTGAAGATAATAAGACTGTATTTATAAATAAAAGTTTCAAGGAGACAATAATCGTGGAAGCACTTTTCTGTTTACTTGGATTCACATCTGAATAATCGTCGCGTTAAAATGAAGATGGCGGGAGGAACTTAGCATACTTCCTTCGCACCATAATTTAAACAATGTGAATTATTTCTTAAATTTAAGAAAAGAAGAGAGAGACGAAAATAATGTAGAATTCCAGACGTAATGAAAGAAAGCGTGGATAAAGTACTTAAGGAGATGAAGAAATGAAAACCTCGAGGAGAAAATAGCCTAACAGCAGAGATGTTTAAATAGGAAGGTGAAAATATGAAAGAACTCGCCAAACTATTCTCAATGTGCCTCAGAAAGAGAGAAATAAACACAAAAAAAGAGAACAAAGAATGTGTCAAAAACCATAGATCCATTAGTTTATTGTCAATTCTGTACAAAATGTTTATCAATATGACGTTAATGTACGAGAATATGCAATTCTGTTCTCACACTTCCAAAATACGTGAACAAATCTAAGATAAGAAATAAATTTAGTCTTGTGCTAAGTTCTGGTGCAAAGTTAACGCAAATGACGTACAGCGCGGCGCCTTAAATATATTTCTACTTTTACAATACCAAATGCACCACAATTCCAAAATGTATGATAAGATAAGAACAACATGGAGTGGTACGGTGATGAGTGTTCTACCCAGACGCAGAATTATGACTCAAAGGTTTCTGAGCAAAGTGAACTGATTATGGTTTCCCTATGACTTCCATCGGATGGACCTACAATTTTAAGATAATTCCATCTTCATCGGCTGGAACGTATTTAGGGGTGGATTCAAAGGGTCCGGAACCCCACCCCCAAATTCAGTTTTAGACAGAATTAGTATAATTTTAGGCGTAATTATCCGTATTTAATATACATACATTTCATGCTCGGACAACCTTGGACACCCCCAGGAAGTTGTGGATCCCTCCCCAAACCAACTTGTGGATGCGTGCCTGTTCACAGGGTATCAAAGCAGCAATCCCTTGATAACCGGAAAGCGAGCGAAACCACTCGTCCACCGAGATACACAAATGTGAACGCAGGAAGTGTACAGTACTTTGAAAATCACAGTGTTGAAACTATTAGCATAAAGATACTTGTCAGCGCAATATTATATTAGATGCTGTAATCTTGCTACATAGATTAAATGTTTTGTAAATTCACTTCCATCACCACTTATGTTTGGAAGAGTGATAGCAAAGCCACATGATACTTCCACGTAGAAGTCTGTTGCACTCTGCAATCTCGTGTACAGAGTACATCGAACAAAGCTTAACCACAAACAAACTAAAATAAATTAAATATATTAATTAATTCTCTATCTACTGTTCTGTTGAGTATTGCAAATATCTGATACAACATATATGCTACACTATATAATACACTAGACACTAGGATAAGAAGTGGGGCTTGAGGAAAAGGTTCTCTGTAGCTCACCTGGACTGGATTCGCATCCACTTTCTGTGTCTCAAATGTGTAAATGACCCACATGGTTAAATTACAAATGAGCAAAAACGTCACTATCTGGCGTCCAGGCTTGCTACGGTCCTGTTCAGGGAGATGAACTCGACGACGAGAAACATCAGCGATAAACAACAACTGCAGCACCACCTGCAAAAGAAAAAGAAAATCAAGTTTTTAATATGTTGGTTACATCCAGTGGAATACAATTTCGTTTCATATTCATCTGTTTGCAAATTTTTCCTTATGCATTCTTAAATATGAATCAGGCACGGCAGATACATAAAGTATTCTATACAAATAATTTACAATGGTTCATCTGGATATTAAGTAAAACTGAAGCCCACAGGAAAAAAATCAGTCCATAATCAGCATCACCTATAACTGCACATCAAATAAAGATTTGCTTGTAATAGACGAACTATGCATGATAATGTCTTAGAAAGAACCTTCAAAAGCAACCAGATGGCACTCTTATCTCAATTTGGCCAAAAATGGACAAAGCATGTTCTTTTCTTTTAGAGCTTTTATATCTTTTAGAGCTTTTATATTCATGAATGGAATACAAACAAGTATTCTAGTATAAAGATTCATAATGTTTTCTTAAATTTTCTACTTACGGCTTGTTGCTAACCTATTGATAAAAGTTGTTTCTTACTTATGATGCTGCATAAATGCGTGTTACTATTGCACTCTTTTAAAATATTTTGAAAATGAAATTAAGGTTATTAAGATGTACAGATAGGGTGAAGGAAATATATCTGGATTATTACTTGCATGGTTGCCTCCAATTTAGGGTTTACTTCAAATACTTACGCTAAAATATCAACACTGAACGCGTTTCGCTTGAAACTACAATCATTTTCCAATTCAAATGCAAATGATGGATATAGGACAGTTACCAAATCGTCGTCTTTCGTAAATTATCTTTTTTTTTTTTCTTATTTTCTACGATCCTATATCTTTATCTTTTTCGAGTTTGAACTTGGAAATGGTTGTAGTTACAACCAAAACGTAATTTGGTGTTAATAATTTAGTGTAAATATTTGAAAACCGAAGATTGAAGGCATACAAATGAGTAACAATCTAATTGATAGCCTCCTCGCACATTATGTCCATATTCAAGAAGTTAGGTATTCTTTCCTTATTCTTTAAATAATTTTATGCATGATTTCTTTCGTTTCTGCACCTTTTATAGATTTACTTCAGCTGCTTAAAAGTAGATTGAATCTATAGACTGCTCGTCTGCCACGTTTCAGATCTGGGTTCAATTTCTCAGAAAAAAAAAATAACTTCATTTTTAAGCTTTTGCTTGAATATTTATTAGAAAGTAAACGTTAACAAATTGATCCTGAGTAATTAAGATTACTCATTTCTTTAAATGCGTTAATCGTATCTGAAGAATGTATAAAATGCATTGCAAATTGAAATATATTTTTTAATCATAAACTAGAACTAATGTCAAATGAATATCGTATGGAAAAAAGACAAATCGTTTTTATTTCCAAAGAAAAGATCGAGAAATGCTTAATAAAATCGATTTAAAAGATTTTATTTAGTGGCTAAATAAAAAGGTGAAAGTAAAGGGGGAAAAAAATGTTCAAATTGAACCGCAAATTAGGTTGTTTTTTGTTTATGATTTGAATTGTGACATACATAATGTTTTACAAAAGATAGATTTTCTACGAGTTTTGTACGTAAATATACATTCAAACTTTTGCGTTAATATAATATATTGTCAATCTATGTAGCTACTCCAGTATTTGTATTTCAATACCAAAACTACCATTTATGTAAAAGTTTTGAGGAAGCTAATCTAAACTACAGTGCATTTCACCAATTTATAATACCATAAGTCAACATTGATTTAACTAGACATAAGTATATTTACAATGGATGTTCCTTTTTTTTTTTTTTTTCAAAATATCCAAATTCCAACTATATATGATGTTCTGTAATAAAATAATATCTGACACCATCCTCAGTGTTCAGTAGTACCATCCACAGGACAGGTATGATTCAACATGCTCCAAACTTCGTTTAACGTTACATCATATGCCTATATTGGCTGAAATACATTTCTTTCTCTCTGTTTTACAAGTACCAACACTGCCGTTTTCGAGAGAGAATAAGAATTTTCACATTTAGGTACGTTTTAATTATTCAGAGGTTACGTTTTTGAACTTTTTAGAGACATAGTTTCAAAAACCGTCTTTAACATAAATATTAGTTGTATTTTCTATCAAATAAGTAGGATAAGTTAAAAATTCAACAAGCTCAATCACCTGCATAAATTAAATACAAATAGAATTAAATACGAGGGTGTTAACCGAGACTTTTATCTGTAAATATCCAGTAATCATCGTATATCAACAGTATTGTCTATGAAGGCACCGTATTTCTTCGTGAGTTTCCCGTGGTCGTCTATAGTTCCATAGACGTATGCACAGTGGTTGCATTGAATATGGCATCAAGTAGTTATAGCTACAGGACAGCACTGTCATGGGCAAGAGTGTAGAAATGGTGGCAGGAGATTGGTGAAGCCTGTTCTCCCCCTCCCAAAAGGAATGCAAAGCACAGAAGAAACTGAATACTGGAACATAAAACGTGTTATCCATGTAGACTTCTTGGGGAAAGAGAAAACTTCAAGTACTAGTCGACGTTGATGAAAGACTCCTAACGACAACCAATCGCATGAAAAGACCAGCAAAGTTGTCAGAAAAGAGCCCAATCTTTCATGACAATGACCGACCCCATACAACCAATCTGACAGCAGCATCTATGGCCGTAATGCGCCCGGAATATTTTCCTTCACTACACTACAGTCCTTCCTTGGCCCAAAGAGACTATTTCATACTAGATACTTTTAAAAAGCATTTGGAAGAGATGGGATTCAGCACAGACGAAGTATCTTAGAAATGTGTCTTGGACTGGCTGAGCTATCAGACTACTGCTTTCTAAGCCAAAAAAAAAATCATGGCACATCCCCAAAACGATGACAGCGGTGCCTGAGTGTTCACGGAATATACTTTGAAATCTTGACCTAGTTTGATGAGTGTACTATTTATCATTTTCTCTGAAAAAAAAACAAAAAACAACAACAACAACATATAGTCTCAATCAACCCTGAATGACCCTTATAGAATTGAACCTGTCATTGTTAAAAAGGGATATGTGACACTAAAAATACATAGCACACACCCACTTTGGAAATGACACATTCAATTATCTGAATAATCATTTTAGAGGAAATTTAGATCCTTACCTGAACGACAGACAGAATGCCGGTGATCATTACCAGAAGGTTAGGTTCATGTGTAAAAGCTGCCAAAGATCCTGCTATGACACTGAACACAGCGTATACAAAGAGACCGAATGCAGACACTCTCAGTAGGATGTCGTTCAAATCACTCTGTTCTTCTGAATGGAATTTCAGGCTTTGGACTCTGCGAATAAAGATAGCACATAAATGAATAACTAATATTAATAATATAAATAAATATAACTTAATAATAATATAAATTAACAAGGACCATCAGCAACTTTTATAAAATCATTATAATTATTTCTCTTTTCAATTGTGAAGTGGGAGAGGTAAACTTTACAATTTCGTTTCTAACTCCAGAAAGTAACAAATTATCTTTTACAGTAGTTCTGAAATATGAAGAACGAATTTCCGATACAATCCTATGGTAAGGAATCCAATAATAATAATAAAATTAGTATTTATTTAAATTAATGTATCATATAATACCTGTGCTTTACGTACCGACATGATATTTGTGTTTATTATTTATCACTGATATGAACGCATATGCCAGGAAATGTGGAT